>CM020509.1:14677500-14905000 GCA_009823395.1 Thamnaconus septentrionalis | reverse complement strand
CTAATGACAGCGGCAGCGGCATTATGTTTTGCATGCTACACAAACGTCCCGCCGACTTTCCCCTTTTGTTCAAACGCAAAATTGTCGAGCCTTCCGACTTTGCTTGTTTGGCTTTTTTCGCACTTCTTCTTCCTTCCTTCGGCCTGCACTTTGTTTACACTCCAGCTGACAAAAAAAAAAGAAGGACGGCGGGAAAGAATGTGCACAGATTGTCGTGTCGGCCCAGCGGCCGCACAGCGAGAGAGACAAATGCAAAACCCATTAAGCCTGATGCAATTGACTTTTAAAAAAAAAAAAAAAATACAAAGAAAGAAGAAAGAAGCAACGTTTTGGCAAACAGCCACTCAACTGAACAGGCAAACAAACGAGTATGAAATTTTGGTGGGCAAGTTGGAAAGTGGAGGCTTTTGCAGAATACTGATTACAGGCCTGCAGACTCTGAACAAAAACCTCGATCGGTGAATTAAACAAAAGGCAAATCTTGAAGCAGCCACCCGCAGTTGGGCAGCTGCTCCAGTCGGCCGAGTCGCTCGCCGACATGATAACGTCGTCACAGGTCAGCGCAGCAAACAAGAGCGGTCACTTCACCAGAGCGCCGACGTCGGAGCTCCCACCACTTTGGCCACAGCGCTCTTTCACAGAATATATGAACCTCCCACCGACTGCCCCTGCTTATGGTATTTGGACGGTGGAGGCGCAGGTGAAAGGACGCCTCCCACCCAACCCGGCCGACACTTGACTCTTCCCCGCAGCATCTGTTTTATGCTGTTTTTTTCAACCTAAAACAAAAAGCAATCTGAACGCATTTGAGTCGCGGAGAGTCTGATGAGATCAGGTCAGGTGTAACCGCTGGTTACAAAGACCCTTTTTCCCATCGCGCTTGATCACAGCAATTAGGCGGGCGAGGAGGGCCGAGCAAAGCGGCGCCGGACAAAAGCCTTGTTTTCTAAAGCCCTCGCACTCAAGTCCACGCAAAGGAAAACGTCCACACGCTCGCTTTTTCCCGCAAATCTGGCCCACTGCCGCACCAGCGGTTAAAAGCAAGCGCTCCCCTCGACACAAACGCAACATTGACGCCGCGACGGCCATTGTTTCTTATGGATCATCAAAATGATGCCTTCCAACTCGAGCGCGGATTTTCCGCTGGCGGAGAGCGCGACGCAATCATGTAAACTGCTGGAGTAAAACAGGCAATTGCTTTCAACACAATATGAGCCGCGCTCGGTAATGTCATTGTGTAATTGTGCATAAGCGCTGATTTGTTTTTTTGTGACGCCACGTGTGTTTTATACAAGGCGGCAGTGCAGGCAGGCGGGAAGGAAGGGACGGCCGGGGTGAGCTAATGTGGATCCGAAGCAACGTGAGGGTGATATGACGATGCGACCGACCACTTCAGGACGCTTTATTATGGAAACTGCAGATGGAGCACCGGCACAAGGAAATAAAACGAGGATGTTCTCTGTCTTTCACCTCCGAATGGAATGGAATAGAATAGAACGAGAGTGTTGATAACTGCCAAACCCTTCCCCATATCATAGACACTGGCGTCTAGTCGCCCATATTGATGGTATAAATCAACTATTGGAGGAAAACAAACCATTGAACCCATTTGTGCTTATAGAAAACAAGAAAACACACATTTATATTCATCTGCCTTATGGGTATTTCCTTTTATTATCTTGTCTGATATCTCCTGACCTGCAGTCTCCTGACCTCACTATGAAAGCTTATTAGACCATGAAAGAAGGAAAACCTCCAAAGTAACTCAACAAACACAGAGATTCTGACAATGAGGTCGGTCAAGATTCAGCGAATTACATATTTTCTTCTTTTTTTTTCATGCTGGATTTTTTTTTACTATGCCATTCTAACTACTGACTGAAAGATTTCAACTTTTTCTATTTCAGATCCATCGATTACTCATGACCTCTAATCTAATCTGTAAAACCCTGCTCGTGCCCAACCCGTAGGTCTAAACAATTCATCTATTACGGGTCCCTCTGTCTGCCGAGAGCAAAGAGGGAGAAAGGGTTTAAAGGGCGCCGTGTGCCGGGATGCAACTGGGTAAAGAATCTTAAATTATGTCTTTTAAAAGTCTTGACCTTCCAAACGCAACCTTCAACAAGTCAGTGAAGTAGCGGCGAAGGCAGGCAGAGGGATAAGGACCCTTCAGACGAGCTTATACACCCGGCAGGAATTTTAATGAGCGACCTGCTCGGCTACGACGCCGCAACGTTTCCATGTCTGCTGGCGCATGCATTGTTCGTTCAAGGTTCTTTAAGGAGAGAGTGCAAATTTGAAGTAATTAGTGATGAATCATAGAGGAGAAATATGCTTAGTTCATCACGTAACCTGATGTTTAATTGCTCCTGTTTTAAATTGTTGCATTGCGACAAAGAAAGAGTAATATTGGAGTTATAAAATTAATATAGCACAATAAAACTGTCTAACTTACTGCATTCAGTTTTAACGTGGTTGGTATTAATAGAGAAATAATCACTGTAGAGACCAAATAGAAAATTAGACAATAAGAAAAATCGCAGTGATAACCACTCGTGTTTCCTCTCCCCAAATGTTCTTCATAAATAGGTGAAAATAGACTAAGCCGGTCACTGAGGTTACCATACGCTGTATATTCCATAGACTTCAGCAGGAACATCCATGTTGTGAACACTCAGGAATTAGTCATGAGGATTACTGACGTCTCGCGCGGCCTAAAGGGCAGAAAGTGAGTCACTGCATGTAACCAGGAGAGATCCCGAGAGTGATTTCAGCAAGAGTGGAATTATACCAATCGCGCGCGGTGGAAAAACCACCAGAAGTGACTATTTCCCTGGTGTGTTTTTCTCCTCGAGACACGTGATATAAAAGTCATGATGCCGGTCGCTTTCGCTGCTCCACTGACTTTTGACGGCTGGCGACTGCGACTGTGACTGCGGCCGCTGGAGTCCAGTGAACTCACTGTCATGTTCAAGAGAGCGGTGGGGGATGATTGAGCTCAGCGACATTATCCCGCTGGAAGTCGCCATCAGCAGACAGACGGCACGCTGCGGCCGCAGAGGGACGGGGCGTGGTCGGCAACAACACTCTGGAGGTCGTAGGTGTCAAAATGATCTTCGGTTGCCGGCGCTGCGGGATCCAAAGCGCGTCAAGGAAATATCGGATGCAGCCAGGAGCAAGATTTTACGGTAAAATCTGCAGAAATTCTGCAGAAAGAAAGTGAGACTCGTAGGACGAGACGCCTCGTGTGGCCATGTGCTGCCGATGCAGAAAAAAAATGCAGCTTTTTTTTTGAAACAGAGAGGGTTTGCTGCAAAATTCTGTTGCGGCAGGTAGTTATTTGAGTTACCGCTGCCTTTTCAGTCACCCGGTGCCAGTCTGGACATTCTGCTCTGGCAACAAGGAGGTATTTTCTCCCAGAAAAGAACTGCCGCTACCTGGATATTGTCTCTTTTTTTCAAAGCGGCCCCTGTAAAATCCGGGCACTGCTGCGTGCAGATCAACAGTTTTGTGAAATGCTCAGACCGGCCCCAACGGCCACGGCAACTTTAAACACGCTTAAATCACGCTTTCCATATTTATATCACCAAGAATATAAGTGTGTGTTTGTGTGCACGCATGTGCTTTTTGTTGATCACAAGCTATATATATGTTTATATATATGTGTGTGTGTGTGTGTATATATATATATATATATATATATATATATATATATATACATACATACATATTGTATGTATACACTACCAGTCAAAAGTATGGACACACCCTGAATTTAATGTCTTTTCTTTCATTCTCTTGACTATTGACATTGCAGTTTCTCACTGAAGGCATCAAAACTACGTATGAACACACATTGAATAATGTAGGAAACAATTATACATATATATATATACACACATACACACATACAGTATATGTGTGTGCAAAGTTAACATTCCAGACATTGTAAAGTGACAGCTTTGCCCTGATTGTGTTTTCCTTGACCATGTTTAGCACCGAGCGTACGCCGAGCAATAAGTTGTTGTTTTTTTTCATATATATTTATATATATATATGACAAGTATACCTGCAGAGGTCAAATGCAGGTGCGGTACATGCTCATTATCTCATGGTAAACACAGGCTTTAAGTGTGCATGGCTGCTGCACAGGGAGGAGAGATGGATGGACACCCGCCGCTTCCCCCACTGCCGCACTCTCACACCGGCAGCTCTGCCGGTCACAGGCCACAGCAAGAAATTACATTTATTAAATAAGATCAACATAAAAAAAACAACACTATTTTTGCCGCTCGGTTCAAAACACGCTCGTGGATGAAGATTACATCACAGAAAAAGCTTCTAATATGTGCAGCAAAAGCTGGATTGAGTCAGCTGCCTGAATAAAAAGTGCTCCCTGACCACGAGCAATAACAATAAAGTCATTTGTACATATCTGGAGCCGGCTGCTTGACACGTGACACCGCTGTAACACCTCTCCAGCCTCCAAAACACAGCGGATGAGCAGTGGAAGGTCTGTTGTGCTTTGTTACAGTCACCAGCGCTGCTGCTGATGTAATCAATAAATATAACAAGATAGGCTGCTATTATGTAAGTTTTACACAACCCGGCTTCTATTTTACAATCTATTAAATCCAAAAATCTCAACGACAGAAAATGAAAAAGAACGAGCGTGTTAATAGTGCTGTCAGTGTATTCTAAAAACGTTTATCAGTCCCTTGAAGCTGGGACACACAACCCAACATCAGCCGTCACCTTTCGCTTGACACTTTCCTTGCAAAAGTAAACAACAACAACAATAAATTGCAGCTGATTTGTTGACAATAGTGACAGTGACCCGGCCGACGATCCCATCCGTCATACAAAGTGTCGAGTCGAGTCAATATCAAATCAATGCACCATCGATCCGTCAACTATTTATTATTCACATCGATTTCTTTAGATATTGCATAAGTTCTTCCTTTTCTTCCTTCTTCTCCCACATCCGTGCTCGAGGCCACCTTTTCTAAATGATGCATAGCAACACTGATGAATGATGAATACAAAGGGGGAGGAAACAATAAAGCCTCTGCTTTCATCACGCCGCCGCCACTGTTTTACACCTGATAATTCATAGCTCATTTTTCACTTTTTTTCATTAACCTTTTATTGAAGCATTTGAAATGCCGCACCTGAATTCCATTGCCTTGCCTTTTGTATGCTCCTCTTGTAGACACTGGCTCACCTTTTTTTAATCTCTTATTAATAACGGTAACGTCAGGAGGGAGGGAGGAGAAAATCAAACCAGTACGTTTAACTCAAAGCAATGCAACCCAATGGTTAAAACGGATGCTAAATCTAAAAATAAAGGAAATTTAATCAAAAGCAATCTCCCTCGGAGGAAGTGGCGCTTTTCGGCTTAACATAAGCAAACAGTGGAATGTTGAAGGTTTATCTTTCAAAAAAAAAAAAATCTATATTTGTTATTTACATCACGCCTGTTTTGATGAGAAGCGATAATGAAATTCAATTGATATTATCCCAGCAGTCACTGCATTCCCTTCAAAAAGTGCATTTTGTTGATCCGAATCAAGGCCGCGGCGCCGCGTCCACCTGGAACAGCAACAACTTATGCGCGGGCGTCTCTCGCTCGACTTGTTTGAGGCCATTTATTCCTCACAATCACCGTCAAGTATCGGCCCACCTTTTGTCCTGAAGCCGCTGCTGCTGCCGCCGCCGCCGCCGCTGCTGCTGCCGCTGTGGCCTTGCAGCCTGCAGCATCCAGCCGCTTACTGTACGAATGACAGCTGATAAAAGCTCGGGGGGGGCCTTTGGCTGGCAGCGCCAGTTGCCGTGTTATTCCGCTGCAGGGGGGTGCGCTTTTAGACGCGCAGCCCGCCGCCACCGAGTGCACTAAAGACACGGACACAAACGGCCGCGGCAAATTGCCCCTGAGCTCCGGCGACGTCTCTGCTGACATTTTATTGACAGAGGCCGTCGTCGAAAAAAGCTCCGCACGTGGACCTCTGTGGTTTTCTCTCTCTCTCTTTCTCTCTCTCCCTCTCTCTCGCAGCAGCGACACTGAGGCGCGGCAGCCGCAGGAGATAAGGCTGGGAGCCGCATCAAATACAGCCACCCTAATTATGAGGGTTCACATTAAAATTTCATAACGAAAAAAAAGAAAAGAAAAAAAACAGGGAAGACAATGAAGCCTCTCCAGTCAATAATGCAGCCAGGCGGCGCCGCGCAAAATTATTTTCAACAATCCGGGAACCTGGAGTAAAAACACTGGACCCAGCTTATTTACGCTTGCAACAACAGCACAACAGTGTGCGCGTGTGCGTGCGTGCGCTTGTGTGTGTGTGAGGGACGAGAGAGAGACCTTAAGTGCAATGGGAGGAGTAGATGAGGCAGCATTAAGGGAGGGAAAGCAAAGGGGGGGAAAAAGAAAAGGAAAATGAAAAAGATGTGAGTCACACTCTCTCTCTCTCTCTCTCTCTCTCTCCCTCTCTCATTCTTCTTCCTCCTCTTTCAGCCTTCACCTCCCTCCATCCCTCCCTCCCTCCCTCCCGCCCTCCCACCACTCTCTCCGCTCTCCCCTCTTCTCCTCCCTCTCTCAGCACTTAAGCAGCTGCCTCCACTTACGCAGGGCACATTTCAGGAGACGGGAGGGGAGGAAAATTGGGAAGCAGGGGAGGGGCGAGAGGTGGTGGGGGTGTGGGGGGCGAAGGGGGGGGGTGAGCCGGGGTGGGGGCGGGGACAAAAGGTTGCGCGGTGATTGCACAACGATTTCAGGAGAAGCCGGGGAGGGTGGAGAGGAAGGGGAGGGGGGATTTCCAGCCTATAGGTGAGGACGGAGCCCCTCCCACCCTGAGCATCTCCCCTCCCCCACCCCCTCCCAAGCCTTCCCCCGAACAGCCTTGGCCGCCATACGTCGGAGAGCAGAAGGTTAACCGCTAGACACAGTAACCTCCGTAATAGAGCTGTTTTCTAATGACCATCACAGAGTGTTTACTACCACTGGGGACCGTGATTAATGGCCGCCTCCTATTTCACAGTCGCCACCCCCCACCCAAACCTCACCCACCGCCTCTGCTCCGCGCTAGCAGGCGGTGCGGGAGGATGGCGAGGAGATGACAGCTGGGGATGGAGGAGCCGTCAGAGCGATGCGGCGGGATCTGTTTGGGACCAAGCGGCTTGATCTTGCAGCCACTCGGTGGGAGGAGAGTCTGATAGCACGCAAACACGGAGCTGAGTTCCACAGGCCTGTGGTGGCTGCTGCTGCTGCTGCTGCTGCTGCTGCTGCGTCAGTGACGTGATGACTGAGCCAAAAGCCTTACAGTGTCGATCAGCTGTGAAGTACCCTCCTCCTACCCCATTCAAAAAGGGCATGAAGATGCAGTTTTTTCTTTTATGCATTTTCAGATTTGAGTTTTTTGGAGAAAGAAATGATCAATTATCAAATCACTGCTCCGAAAACAGTGGCCATATTGACTTTTATCACAACTGCCTTTCAATTGCATTAAATAAGATTTAACATCCAAAACCAGCTCACTTGAAAAATAAGCGAGATCAATAAACACCACAGGTTTGGCAGGAAATGTGTATTTAATTTATTTTATTTTTTTATTTTTTTATTTTTGCTTTGTATACATATATATATATACACATATACTTTATCATTTTAAATTTAACACTCTAAAAATGTTTGATTTTACTTGAGTCGCTGGCAGATTATGAAAAGCTGAAAGGCTCTGAGAAAACTGCTGTACGTTTTGCTACCTGCCCGGCACTGAGAAGACGATCAAATTACCAGCTGCTGTAATTTATGTCTCTGTGTGTGATGGAAGCAACACAAGCAAAAAGTTAAAGCGAAAACAAACAATTGGGCAAGAGGTTGGGCGGAAAGATGGAAACCCAAAGACAAAAACAGGCATTGTTTTGATGCCGTGCAAGAAACAGCGTGGCCTTAACAACAGCCGGATGCTCTCCAGTTTCAACTCTTGAAATCTGTGTCATTCACTTTGCTAACCTTCAATACAAAGCTTATTAAACTCTGCAGCTAATCAGCTTCTTTTGAAATGCCAGGAAAGACACAACAGTTCAGTTCTGATGAAAGTGAGAAATGGACCAACACTAGAGGCTAATGCTGGTTGTAAACAATGGCTAGCCCTAAAGAAGCTAGCTAGCATCGATGCTCCTGTGATGGCCGTCTCACATCAAAGGAGACTCACATTGAGCTAAACATTTATGATGAATAGCTGAGATGTGTGACACACATCATCGAAATATAAGAGTGCGCAAGCTATTCAAGCTAACGGATCAATACAGTATATGATTCCAACAACTACAAAAACACTGTCTACGCATCACTTACTTTTTTTCCACCACAAGTCGACGGACTTTGTGTCCGTTTGCTCACTGAGAAGCATCTTTTTCCACCTCATCATCAAGCACCAGTTACGGAAGGCCAGCAGATATAAAACAGTCTCGCTACTGTTTCCACCCCGACTGCGCCGATTCTCTTTCTTTTAGCGATAACTGCAAATGCCATTCAAGATTTTTAAAGGTATACTTTGGCTTTTTCACGAGAGAGAGAGAAAGAGAGAAAGAGAGAGAGAGAGACAGAGAGAGAGAGAGAGAGAGATTGGGAGAAACACAAAACGACCACGAAGTGAGTCACCAGCCGAGTACCAAAGTAATGAACCAAAAAATGCGGCGCTAATGCCACCGACGGTCTCTCGAGGCGCGACAAGAGCAGCTCATTGATCAGCTCGATAAGTGTGCACGGAGGGTCTGTTGAGGGGCTTTGAGGAATCTCCATTCAATACGTGACCATAATGGATTGCACGCGGCGCTTTTTTAAAAAAAAACGCAGCGCTCGATTTGCCGACTCGGCTCGACTGTTTGCCGGCGCCGCTAACCGCACCGAAACACAACAACAAAAAGACACAGCAGTCGTGTTGGTGACTGATAAATGGCTGTTCCATTTTATGTTTTTTTTTCCCTTTTCTTTTTATTTGGAAAACATATTTCTTTTTAAGGTAATCCCCTGATGATAATGATTGGGCGGGAGGGGCAGGGGGCTGTGGGGCGTTATATCCAACGCGCATTACGCCGCTATTATGTCTCTCTTTAAATCATGCGCTTTTATCAGCGCTTTGTTTGGCAAAATGAGAGCCGAAAAAAAAAAATGGAAGACAGCGTTCACCCGCATCACACACAAAAAGAAAAGAAAAATCCATTTTATTACTCTCACAGCGAAGACTTCCCTTTGTTCTCTGAGCCACAAATTATTTTTGCTGTTGCTTCAGAGGGCGACTCTGCAACTTGGCACCCCGAACCAAAGGGACAAGGGCAGGTGGGGCGGGGGGGTGAGGGAGGAGGTGAAGGGGAGGAGAGGTGGGGGGTAATGGAGGGGACAGTGGAGGACAGATGGAAAGAAAAGGAGATGCGAGGGTGGGGAGGGGAGGAGGGGAGAGGAGGGCATGGGAAAAGGAGGGCACGTCGAGGGGGAAAAATGCCAGACAGAGAGCAAATTGCAGCGAGCGGTGTCAGCCGGCGGAGCGGCCGAGTGTCTGGCAGCTCCGGAGGCCAATAACGAGGCGGTGGGACAAAAACATCGGCGCCGCGATGCCCTTCACACCGCCTCCAAACCCCCCCACATCCCCCTCCAAAAAAAAAAATCTTAATATTCATCCGCCGTCTCCGGCCGCTAACACGTCTCCTCCCTTTGATATTTGTTTGAGCCTTTAAAGTCGCTGGCTTTATTTTTTCTCTTTTCTTTTTTCTTTCTTTTTTCAAACAGGCTCAGAGGCTTTCTGACGGGCTGCTCGGCCGTCGATGGCCTCAGAATCTCTGATGATCGAGAACAATAATTCTCGTCTGGCCGCTCGTGCTGAGCCGCGGCGCATCCGCAAGACAGACAGACAGACAGACAGAAAAGAGAGAAGGGAGAGGCGGGGGCATCTCTGCTCTGTGTTGTCTTGCATTAAAGTGCTCTCACATGTTCCAATTTGGTAAAGCTATTACAATTTGAGCGAGAGAGAAAAAAAAAGAAAGAACGAAAGAAAGAAAAAGGGGGGGCTTCCTGTGAAACACTTAATCTGGCTGCGTGGAATCAGCGCAAGGAGGCAGAGGAAGGAGCGCGGCTTTGGCTGTAATGTGGTGGCAGCAGGGGGGGTGGGGGTGGGTGCAGCGGGGCGGGGTGGGGGTGGGGGTTAGCCCTGTGATGTGCCGCAGCAGAAATTGGCAGGCTATCAGTCACAGGCCTGTATCACAATGTACAGCGTTTCTAAACAGTATGAAGAGATGTGACAGCCGAGGAGGCGGCGGAGAGACACACAGAGTGAAGATGGAGACAGAGTGCAGGGCAGAGACGGCCGGGAGAGGAGCAGTGGCAATTTTTAGCAGGCTGACGCGCCTGTGTGTATGTGTGTGTGTGTGTGTGTGTGTGTGTGTGTGTGTGTGTGTGCCTGAATGTTTTCCGTTTACAACTGGGTCAGGAGAGCACCTTGAGCTGGAGGCGGAGCCTAGCGGCGCCCCGGCTCCAGGTCACAGTCATGGATGTATTATAAGAACCGGATACCAGACTGGCAATAAGGCGGCACGGCTAGTCTGTTTCCAGTGGCCACTCAAGGTACTGCAGGCAAAAAGCATTTTCTCCAGCAGACCGCAACACAAAAAGAAACGCTGGAAAAACGGCTGACAGGACGACTGGGATGTGAAAAGTGGTTCACAACAAAATTTTCCATTGCAGATTTTTCAGTCATGGTCTTTTTCAAAAAAAAAAATTGGTTACAATCCCCAGGTATGAGACCCAGAGTGAAGAGTGTTGTGTGTGTGTGGGTGGGAGGGTGAGTGGGGGTGGGGGGTGGGCAGTGCAAACCTTTCAGTTGGCATGCTGTGAGAACAAAGGCCGCGCTACCTCCGTGTTGATAATCAAGCCTATTGATTAGGAGGCCGTGCGGGTCCTGCCAGGTGCCGGCGAGCCACCGGCTGCTTGCATATGCGCGGGGGTATTAGCGCCACTTATTTCCCAGGGCCTCCCGGGAACAATGCAGCTTTTCCACCCAGCAAGGTGATTAAAGGGCCTGAGCCATCGAGCTCCACCAATCAATGTCCTCCCCGAGCGGCGAGGGGAAGCTTCCTAAACAACACACCAGCACGATAACATGCTATCACTCCTTCCCCCCTGTAAGAGATCAACCCCCAGCCCCCCCAACCGAGGCCTCCGGAGTGGGGGCTGCGCATCCACGACGGCGCTAATGCGACGCTAGCCCCGGCGACTTTGCCATTTCCACCACGAGCGACGGCCAATTAAACAAATATGACGGCGGACGGGAGGGGGGAGGACGGCGGCCTGCAATCGGAGCGGCAGCCCCGCCAACCCCTCCCCTACCCTTTGATTTAAACGGATTAGGTTAATGAATTATTTGTATGGGTGACGTATTCCGTCGGTTTAAAAGGTCGGCCGCTCCCTCCGAGCCGCCGTAATGAGAGGTCACGGTGCAGCGCCAGGCCCTGGGACCCTCGGCGGCCAGACCACCGTCATATCACCGTTTCCTCCAAAGTAAACAGCCTGCGAGGGAGCGGCAGGTCCTGTCCAGCTTTCTCTTAACTCTCTCTCTCTGTCTCTCTCTCTGTCTCTCTCTCTCTGTCTCTCTCTCTCTCTGTCTCTCTCTCTCTCTCTCTCTCTCTCTCTCTCTCTCTCTCTCTCTCTCTCTCTCTCTCTCTCTCTCTCTCTCTCTCTCTCTCTCTCTCTCTCTCTCTCTCTCTCTCTCTCTCTCTCTCTCTCTCTCTCTCTCTCTCTCTCTCTCTCTCTCTCTCTCTCTCTCTCTCTCTCTCTCTCTGTCTCTCTCTCTCTCTCTCTCTCTCTCTCTCTTCCAATATCCTCACAAGTGCTGCACTCTTAGCCGACCGCCGCTCCCTCTTGTTCCTCTCATTTCTTTCATTATTTTATATTTACTTGGAACATCCATTCCACGTGTTTTTTCCGGAAGTGCTTATGTTAAGTTATGACCGCACCCCCTGTTTTAATAATGGAGCCCCCCTCCGTCTGAACTCCATCCCTGACAACCCTGCTTGTTTTTTATTGCCTTGTTTTCTTCTTCTTCTTCTTCTTCTTTTTTTTTTAATGTCCGCGGCTATTTTCTGTCGCAGACAACGCCTCATCAACACCTCGGTTCATCTGGTCTGAAACTGTCACACGTTGCTGGCATATAGTTAGTGACGCTGAAATATAACTCAATCATGATGCACGCCCGCACACACACACACACACACACACACATTAATACAGTGCAGCTCGGTTCCGGGCAGGAAAAGTTGGGACAGCGGCTGCGGCTGATGAGAGACGACCTTCCCGCAACTTAATTCGCACCTATTGATCCGGTAATTATTCCATAAGCCCTCGCGTCCAAATAGTCGGCAGTGCGGCGGCGGTGGGAAAAGCTCATATCGCGGGCGGCCAGGCGGCCCAGGGTGTGTTGCTGTCAGGTTTTGCCAGCGGTGAGGGAGGGTGGTGGTGGTGGGGGGTACAGGGGCGGGCGGCGGCCTCTGCTTAAGACGGACTATTGGACAAACACAAACAAACGAGACGGCGGCCACTGTGACTCAGTGCTCTAATGAACCAGCGTATTGACTCGCCGGCTTTCCCTTTTCTCCCTCGGTCTCTCTCTCTCTCTCTCTCTCTCTCTCTCTCGCTCTCTCTCTCTCTCTCTCTCTCTCTCTCCTTGCCCGCTCGCCCTCTCTTTCTCTCTCTCTCTCTCCTCATAAGCGCAAACACACACACACACACACATGCACAAACACACCCTGCCTGCCTCCCTCGCTCAACCCGCTCGCTCGCTCGCTCGCTCTCTCTCTCCCCGTCTGCTCTGTTTGCATGGATCCCAGCTGCCACTTGGAATACCAATTACTGTGGACCCAGGAGCGGGAGGGGCGGAGGTGTGCGTGCGTGTGTGCGCGCGTGTGTGAGTCTGTGCGTATGTGCGTGTGTGTGTGTGTGTGTAGGGAGGGTTGAGTTGGGTTTTGGGGGAGAGAGAAGGGAGGCTGGAGGAGGGGGGGGGGGGGAGACAATACGGAAGAGAGGAGATGGGGAGGAGAGGGGGTGGGGAGGCTCTGTGGCACGCAAACCACCCTGCTTGTCCTCGCTTGGTGGTCAGAGCAGGAGGTGGTGGGGGGGGTCCTGGTGAGGTAGGTAGAGGGAGGAGGGGTAGCGGGATGGGGGAGGGGGTTGGTGGGGGTGAGCAGCGATGCCGCAGCACCAGGCGAAGGAGGGGAGAGAATCAAAAAGTGGCTCCGTGTGAGACGCTTCCGTCCTTGATGCTGCGACACACAAGAAGGGGTGGGGGGAGGTGGGGGAAGGGGGGCGGGGGGGGGGAATCAAAGAGGACCTTTTTCTGGCCCGCCGCGAATAGGAGCACCGCCCTACCCCAAGCCTCCGCCCTCACAGGAAGGATGGGGAGGGTGGGGTGTGGTGGAGGGGTAGCAACAACGCATTTTTTTTATTTTGTTTTTTTGGAAACCCCCAAGCGACGGCGTCCCATTATTCAGCAGTGTCCCAGAGTAATCTATTACTAAGTAATCCACTACTGTAATTAAACTACTTATTATTAACACAGTAATGTAACGGGATTACTCTGGCAAAACTGGTAATTGTATCATAATTACTTTATCAAGTAACGATTCCGTTACTTTTCTGAAATGTTTTTGCTAGCTAAAAATGTCTTATTATCCACGAAATGTCTGAAATTTAGAAAAACAACCACAAAACAATGTTGCAGATTGATGATGCAGCCGTGCATGCAACATCATTGATATGGACACACCAAAACAAGCATGGCGGCGGCAAAAGAAAAAACAGCGATCGCGTTTGATAGCTGGAAATACAAACATTATTTTGAGTTCATCTCGTCAAAATGAATGAATATTGTGGTTGGTTGTACGTTAGGTGCAGGAAACAAGAAGTTCTCAACTGTTACTTTATCTTTTATTTAACTAAAATAATTAGTGATTAGTAATTGATTACTTATGAAACAAAGTAGTTAAAGAAGTAATTAGATTACTTATAAGGAGTAATCCGTAGTTGCATTACTTTTATGGAGTAATCCCAACAACACTGTTATTGATGAAGAGGTTCGGACCACCGAGCGCCTCCGGTTCCAGCAGCGACGCCCCCCTCCACCTCCTGACCACTCCCACCCCCACCCTCCCCCTTTACCCCAGCGCTCTCCTCCTCCCGGCCGCCGCAAACTCTCATGACAACCCTAATGAGCAGGCTCACATTCGGCACGATACCACTAATTTGAGAAATTTCCAGCACAAAGACATAATTAGACAAACTAATTAGACGAAGGCTGCGGCGCCGCGCCACAGCTCCTCCGCAGCGGTTCAACCCGTCCGCCTACCTGCCGGCGACTAAAATAGGAGGCGAAGCCGTCAGAGCCGCCGGTTGCCTGTCCAACCTCCCCCAACACTCCCTCGCCCCCCCCCCCCCCCCCGTCCTCAGTTAGCGCGGTCAGGCGTTTGTGAGATGGCGCACAAGGGAGAGTAACATCACCCCCCCCCCAAAGGGGGCAGCGGCCGCTTCTCCTCCTCCAGCAGCAGCAGCAGCAGCAGCAGCAGTGGAGGCTTTGTTGTGGCATTTAGTGTCACACTGGGGCAACCAGGTCTCACCCAGCAGCAGACTGACATCCTATTTATATCCAAAAAGCAGCCAGGTCGGCGAGACGCTCGAGAGGAAGCCCCAAAAACAGGGCCGATCTTCGCTGCGGACCGACTGCGGCGATACCTGAGACAAAGAGAGCCGCTGCGAACGCTCCAACATACACAGAGTTCCGGCTGAGTTGCGGGAGTGAAGTGGTGTTTTTTTTCCTTCTTCTTCCAATGAATAATACGCGGAGAGCACTCGCGGAGAGTCGGAGAGAGGCGAGGGAAGGAGGGAGCGAGCGAGCAGGGGAGGTGTGGTGGTGGGGGGGGGGACAGGAAAAGGTAATTGATTTTGAAAGTGATGGGAAAACCCACCGGTCTCAGGAGGGAGCGGCGCGCCGATCCCGACGGATACGGGAGACCCAGCTGCCTCCAAGAATAATGGAATTAACTCTTCGTCTGATTTAAATACATTTCATAATGGGAGCCTAAATTAACATTTCCTGAGGCCCCCAAGGAGGGAGTCAAAGTGTAAATTGTTACATTTTTTTTTTTTTTTTAACTCCTCCCGACAATCGAGCTTCTGTCATCTGCGTTCCTCTGAGGCATTCCGTGTTATCCAAATAAGAGTTTGGCCTTTATCTGTTTTGTGTGGATTAAAAAAAGAGGGGGGAAAACAATACAACATAATAATAATTCTATTGTTAGATTAATGCAAACGCTCGAGAAAACAGGCTGGCTATGCCCACACGCGTAAGCTCGAGGGGGGGCGAGCAGTAATGTACATGAACATGCATGAACACACACACACACACACACACACACGCACTCACACCTGGCGTATTCACCGTTGAGGAAGAGCGTCATGTTTGTTAATGCTGTGTTGGGTCACTAAGTACTACGTGCATCTTGGGACAAACAGCATCCAGAAAGGGCCACCATGTGTACTGGATGATCCCTCCCTCCACCACCACCACCACCGACCCCCCGACACACACACACACACACACACACACACACACACACACACACACACACTGCGCTGATACCTAACCCCACCTCTCCAGAGGCCTCATCACTGGAACCAAACGCTGCAGCATACATGCATCTTTGATACACAGTTTTAAACCCATTAGATCGTGTGGCTCTAAAGTATGCATGCGCACTGTAAACCCGCTCTCCCCTGACAAAGACTCGGGCCTCAATGGAATTACCTGCATAAATAAACCATAAGCAAATCCCTCCATAGTGCGCACAAAAAAAAAGCAGCGCTCATACACCAGCAGTGATAAACACACACACGCACACACACACCTTAGAGACAGATCTCAGAGGAGCAGGTGATGCACAACGTCATTTGAATATAAAAGGGAAACTACCTGGTGTTGCAGTGATCCTGGCGCATTAAGACCAGAGTGACAGGTACAGCCCTGCATCCGCAACCACCAGGGAAGTGGTGAAAAGAAACGCTCGGGCCTGGAGGTGGCAATGCTGGACACTCCAGACTAAATTGTTGCCTTCCCTGTAAGTTCTTACTGCCGATAGGTGTTTTTTTTTTTGTTTTTTTTAACATTTGTCGTTGCATAAGCCGTTTCTGTCTCGCATACAATACAATACAAAGCTGTCAAACCCCATCTCAGAAGCCCAGACCATTATTCTGCCCCTTTTGGGTCCAAAAGGAGCAGAACTGGGTCAATCTAAACGGAATAAGGAAGCCCTATCATTCCATCAATCACACTAAAGCTAATAATCTGATTGGCGGTTTTAGTCAAATTGTGAATACATTATTTAAAATCCATAAAGCAACACTATCACTGTCTAAACATATATGGATTGTGTTGGTTTTAATTTTAATGATAGATCGATAGATAGATAGATAGATAGATAGATAGACAGATAGATAGATAGATAGATAGATAGATAGATAGATAGATAGATAGATAGATAGATAGATAGATAGATAGATATTTTTAGCAATATCACATCACTGTGATTAGTTATTTTTAAAATATTAAACAGCAGCAAACTAGCTAACATATTCAGTATTAGCCTACAAGCTAACAGCTCCTGTGGCTGTAAAACATTTACACAGAACAAAACATTTAAAAAAAAATAGAACATCACTAAAAAAGAAAATGTCCATGTTGTCTCCTCCAAGCCTTGTTTTCCCGCTTTCATTTGAGATATATTCCATTGTTTACGAAAAAATGAGAACGCGCTTTGTCCCAAAACAAAGCTAAACGCTCCGTCTAACCAACGTTTCTATTGTGCAGAGACAGAGCGGGAGCCCCGGATATTATTCAGCAAAAATCCCGATCTCTTGGACTCAAACATTATACGAGATATTAGAGAATCTCTGAGGCTTTGTGTGACTAAATGATGAATTAGCTCCTTTATCGGCGGCGCAGGCTACGACGAGGTGCATATTTGACTCCTTTTTTCTGAAGAGCATTTCGCCGGATCGACGCTGATGTATGCAGGCTGCGTCCCGACACCGTCGCTGAGTGATGACTCGGGGAAATGGGTTAGAAGAGCAGCGGGAAGATAGCGCGCAGGCAGGGGGGGGGGGGTCTATTTGCGCATGACAGACAGAAGCCCGCCGGTACGTCAGCGGCCCGCCAATGAAAGCCGAGCCGGCATCCCTTCAGTGCCCTTCACGTCTCGTGGTGATGTGATTACAGCTGTGCGACTTGACTTTGGGGTCACTGTCATGATGCGCAAAACATTTGTGTCGCCTGCGTTGTATCGGTCGTCCTACTGGCTCGCCGCCCGAGCCGAGCAGCGAGGAGGCGAGTGACACGCAGCTGTAAATCCTTAAAGAAAGAAAAAAAAAGAAAGGCACAATGCGCACTTCATAAACTCTTCTGCCGCAGCGCGTCAGAAACGAGAAGCCCTAATTATCATTTCCATTGTGGCCCCACTCCTGCGACAAGGACTTCTGGCTGTGAATGATTATAATTATTACCCGCCCGTAGAATAGCAGTCACGCTGTTGTATCACCAGCAACGTTGCCCAACAGATCTGGGTTAACGTCCGACTGGAAGCATCATTTTACACACAATTCCAAATCCGCGACAAAGTCGCGACTCTCCCGAAAACCCGCGTTTCCACTCGTTGGACTGCCGCTCCGTTTCACCTCAACTGAAGACGGACGATTGGGAAAAACATGGGAGTCATTCCACAAGTGAGTCTTTGACTGGTGACGCATTCGCTCCGCAGGATGTTCTGCTGTTTGTTCTCAACAACAAAAACCAAAAAAAAAAAAAAATCCAGTAGCACTTTCAATTATCACTGACGTTTGATTAAGGTGCGAAATGTGCGATCACCGCAAACAACAATTAAACGCATTAACGCAAAAAAAAATAAAAAATAGAAGAAATCCTCGGGCTTCGATTTTCTCGCTTCAATTTAAACAATTAATTAGAACAAGAGCACGGCGAGGAAATTTTTCCAAACCCGAGTTCGGTGGCATCGGCGGCGACCCCCGTTTCGCATTTTCACATTGAATCCGGCGCACGCACACACACACACGCACGCACACACACACGCACGCACACGCGTACACACATCGGTTAGAGTAGCAAACAAGCTCCTCTTCTGGATGGCTGGTAATTATGTACAGCCGCAAATAAAGCGTGCTTTCCTCTTCTTCTTCTTCTTTTTTTTTTTTCCTTTTTTTTCCCGAGGCACTGGTGCCTTGTTAACTGGCGTAACAGACAAAACAGCATTTACAAAATGAAAGGTGCTGGGAGACATCCAAGGCGCAGCAAGCTTCTCTCCCATTAGGACCGGCTCGGTTCCGTCTTCACGGCCGCTTGTTTGTTCCCGCTGGCTGTGCTGTGCTGTGCTGTGAGGACGCACCCTAAACCCCCACAAACCACCACCGCCCCGCACCCCAACCCCACCCCCTCCACCCGCCAACCCCCGGCCACAGTCAGTCACCGTCTTCTCTCTTCTCTCGGTCCCCCTCTCCCCTCCGTCCGTGCAGCCCTTCCTCTAATCTTCCTCCTCGGCTCCTCCTCTGTTTTCTCCGCTCTCGCCGCAGCATCAAGCCCCCTGTTTTTCCTTCTTTTCCTGTCATCGCCTAATTCCTCCCGTTTTTTTTTTTTAACCCCGGCCCCCGACCCCTACTTTTATTCCCCGCAACCAAATCAGGGATACGGGTTAGCTAACGAAGGCGCCTTATTAACCCGACGTTTGGCGGAACCTCGACGACAACGCGCGGCCTCGGAAAGTTAAAGGGAGACGAGGGAGGGGAGATGGATCTGCTGGCGTTATTATATAACAAGAAACCCGGGGATGACGCCGCCGCCGCCGCTGATGTATGTGCATCTGCAAAGGGAACATAACATAGGAGCTTCACTGTGTGAAACTAATTAAAAATCCGTCCCCACAGATGCCTCCCTTACGTTGTAAAATATGTCTCTTTTCACACCGTTCCAGGCAGTGCACCTGTGTCCACTGCATTAAAAAAAAAAAACTTCTTCTTCCCTCAGATCCTTCTAGAATTCCCCACCACCACCACCGCCACCCCTCCGCTCTCGCATCATCACCAGGAATCCCACGAGTTAAAAGAGAGGAGAGGAGGAACAGCGGTGGAAATTCCACATTATCTATCCGGCTGCGATCTGAGTCTGATGCGGAGACAGGAAATGAGCTATGAACGTCAAGGCCGCGTGCTCGGGGTCCCAGCGGCCACCAGCCTACATATTGAGATCAAGTAGGCAACGCGGAGCAGCGGGTTTAATAGACCCCGGTTTAATTGGACTTTTATTTGTTAATGGCAGAAATCCTGATTCATTACTTTAATTATCCTGGCAGAACTAATTCGTGAGCGCGGTGTGTTAATATAGTACCCGTCTAGTTCCTGGGCTTTTTCTCACTGAAAACCTCCTTTAACCCAACTCCCCCTCCACTCCACCACTCCACCACCCAACCACCACCAAAGCCCCCGTTTGCTCCCGCCTCCTCTCTCGCAGGACTTGCGAGGCCTGAGATGGTTTTAAACACTCAGAGCACTTTAACCTGCTGCTGGCTGGACTCCGGAGGGAGGTTGGGAGGGAGGGGGGGAGGGCGGCGGAGGTGCACTGAGGCCATTTTCTTGCTCGCTTTAAGCTCTGGTTTGCATGTTAGCACGTTCACGTTGGCCCGGCCCCCCCTCCGGAGCGCTGAGGAGGAGGCCCAGGTCACCCGGACCCCTCGCCGTCGCGGCCTGGAGGAGGTTAAGCGGCGGTGGCCAGGGCAAACACTGCCGGCTCCCGCTCTCATCCGCCTCTGGTCCTATCACAGGCAAGCTCCTCTGTCAACAACTAACCAAACCGGCAGCGGCGACAGAGAGAGAGAGAGAGAGAGAGAGAGAGAGAGAGGGAGAGAGAGAGAGAGAGAGAGAGAGAGAGAGAGAGAGAGAGAGAGAGAGAGAGAGAGAGAGAGAGAGAGAGAGAGAGAGAGAGAGAGAGAGAGAGAGAGAGAGAGAGAGGAGAGGGAGAGAGAGGGAGAGAGAGAGAGAGAGAGAGAGAGGAGAGGGAGAGAGAGAGAGAGAGAGAGAGAGAGAGAGAGAGAGAGAGAGAGAGAGAGAGAGAGAGGGAGAGAGAGAGAGAGAGAGAGAGAGAGAGAGAGAGAGGGAGAGAGAGAGAGAGAGAGAGAGAGAGAGAGAGAGAGAGAGAGAGAGAGGGAGAGAGAGAGAGAGAGAGAGAGAGAGAGAGAGGGAGCCCATTTTGACTATTTTACCCCATAAACGCACCAGGTTTTTTTTTCCCTCGACACACATTTCTGTGAAAACAGGGCTTCCTCATTAGCAGACGAGCTCCATTTGCCCGGCAGCGAAATTTTTTCTGCCTGTCTCACCGACTATGTATGTTGTAGCGCGCGTGACGTATCGAGTGTGTTCACACGGGGAGCACATGGGTATATCAGTGCGGCGTGCGACTACAAATGTGTGTCTTCCTGGAACAGCTCCCATCTAGTGAGGGGTTGGGTGGGTGGGGGTGCAGGCAGGGGAGCGAGGGGATTGGAGAGAGGTGGCGTGTATGTGCGTGTGTGTGCGTGTGTGTGTGTGTGTGTGTGTGCGGCAAAGGCAGTAGCAAAGAGCTCAGCAGCGCCTCGGTCCCCCAGGACAAGCTGCAGCTCTCTCCTCGCGGCCATGAAAAGCAATCAGAGCTCGGCTGCCCCCCACCCCACACACACACCCACCCACCCTCCCCTGGACTTACCTCCGCCTTTAATTACAGAACTCAGCAGCGTGAGCAGCCGAGAGAGACATAGAGAGACAGGGAGGAGAGAGAGAGAGAGACAGCCCCCGATGCGTGGCCGAGGTGGTCGCAGCAGGCCAACAAACCAACAAACACACACAAAGAAACTGCCTGTTTTTTTAAGAACTGGAGCTCAGTCGCTCCTCACGGACACACTTCCAGCAGCCGGGACAGACTGAGGGAGACGAGGCGCCGCTCTCGTCGACACGCAGGGGGGGCAGGATTCTGCACATGTGAACGTCGAGGCGCTCTGACAGGATGTTCTACATCCGCGCTCGCAGAAATCGGGAAAATGATGCAGCAGAATCCAGCAGGAGGGGAGCGGAGGGGGGGCGAATATGCATCTATACGCCGCCGCGTCCAGTAGCGTTAAACATAAATGAAAGCGATCGAGACAGGTTCTCTGCTGGGTACCAGGATAATCGATTTCAAAGACAGACAAGCAGCCACTGCTTTGATAACAGATTAATCGATTCTGTCTTTTTCTTTTTCTTTCAGCCACGGGTTCTTGTGTCTTTAATAAGAGGATTCTCGACTGGGTGTTTTTCTCCGTATTCTTCTTCTTCTTCTCCTCTAATGACAATAGATCAAAGTCCGGGCGGTTTAGTCCAAACCGGAGACGTCACTCTGCGTTCTGAGATATTAAATATGAGGCAATACCTTAACGTTCTCAACAGATGAACCAATTAATAACGGAAAACACACGCAGGGGTGTGGATAATGGACGATTAGAATAATTGTTAGTTTTGCGGCTTACTGACATGCAGCAGACTTTCCACATTCACCCACCAGACGAAAAAGGCCCCAGCACGTACACACACACACACACACACACTACCACACGCGCGCGCCTGAGGCTGGAGCGGAGGAGAGGCTGCCGAGCACACATGGCCGGGGAAAGATAAGAGGCTATGTACACAAGCTGCTGGTTTTTATTGCCGCAACATAACGCTCAGATAGCATTTTAAACACGCTTTCAGTGTTCAGGGAGGGAATAATAAAAAAAAAAAAAGAGAGAACCTTCCAGAGGTCCAGTCCTCGCTGACTGCGGCGGTGCCGAGGTGCGCCGTCGGGACTCGGATTGCCCAAATTTTCTAATGAATAGAGGAGCGGCACTCGAGTGAGAGCGGTGAGGCCGCCCAGGAGGGGACTGAGTGGGTGTGCGGACGGCTCTTCAAACCGGACCTCCAAGAACAAAACTAAGAAAGTTTGACGACGTCCTCCGTCCGGGGCGAGCGCTTTCGCATCTGTGTCCCTTAATTACTGGGCCCTGCAGTCAAACGGAGGAGGAGGAAGAGGAGGAAGAGGAGCCTCCACCCCTCGACGCGTCACGCTAACCCAAAGGGCCCCGGCGGCGTTGACGGTACACAAAAATGACAACCCGCGATTTTAACGAGTCCCCGCGTCGACGCGTCAACGTCAATCCGGATGGTCTCCGCGGGGGCCTTCCTTTGGACCCGATCGATGTCGATGCGCTTCCATCTGTTTTTCACAGTAAAACACCAAACTACTGGAGGACTGGCGGTGGTGGTGGTGGCGTCGGTCGTCAACGCAAATAAATAAATAAAAAAAAGTCCACAAACTGGTGTCAACGCGCTACAAGCCAGCACCGCCGCCGGCTAAATCGAGTCATATCAGGTCACTGCAGCAATTCCAGGCTCTGACTGTGGCAGCAGCAACCCCATCCCTCCCTGCAACGCCAGCCCCAACGCCCCACACAGCAGCCAGCCTCAAATATATTTTTATATATATATTTTTTTTTTAAAGCTCCTTTAAAGACGCATTCGCTTCCAATACAAACAAAAGTCAAACCCCCACCCTCCTCCCTTTTTTTCACAGGGAGCCGGGCACACACACATACGCACACACACACACAAGGGGGCTAGTCGCTATCACAGGCTGCAGCTCATTATTCTCCAGCGAGGCTCTTCTGCTCTGTGGCTGCCTGGGACATCCAGTAAACATCAGTCAGTAGGCAGCCCTTAAAGGGGAGCGCATGCAGACGCAGTAAAGCTGCTGCTCCAGTGACCCGACGGCGCAGGCATCCCCGCACGCGCGCGTTTGCCTCTATTTGTATCCATGTGTGTGTGTGTGTGTGTGTGTGTGTGTGTGTGTGTGTGTGTGTGTGTGTGTGTGTGTGTGAGAGAGAGAGAGAGAGAGAGAGAGAGAGAGAGGGAGACGGAAGGCTTTCAGAATCGGGACATTCGGGCCGTTTTCCTCCAGAATGCCGTCGCTCGTGAGCCGTTTATGAATCATTTATTGGCCATATCATAGGAGGGACCGGGGGCTTAGCTGTAAGATGATGATGGTGGTGGTGGTGGTGGTGATGCTGATCATGATGATGTGCCGTTCCACTGAGGTTTCACTAGCCAATCCATGAATCATTCATCCGTCCGTCCGTCCGTCCGTCCCCCCCCTTCTTTTTTAGACTACACGGATCGATCTCCCACCGCCTCCCTCCACCACCACCACCCTGCCTTGATGCATTTTTTATTCACCGCAGCTCGGGATGCCACAGCGTCGATTCAAAATGACGTCCGACGCACACAGGCCGACCGAGGCTCGCATCCCAAAACACACCGAGCACACCGAGGCTCCGCGCCGCGCCGCGCCGCGCCGGGGTGGGGGGAGGGGGGGGGAGAGCGGGCTTCGAGACGAGAGCCACCGGCACGTGGCGTCTCTTATTTCGAACGGCGAATACGTCCCGTCAAAAAAAAAAAAAGAGACAGAGAAAAAACGATTGCGGGAGGAAGGAGGGGTAGTAGGAGGGGTGACGCGTGATGCTTTATTTTTCGCGAGGCTAATAATCAATGGGAGACAGGAGGCGAGCGAACGTGCGCTGTAAGACAGCTGTCCCAAGGAGGAGGCAGGGCAGCAGCAGCAGCAGCAGCAGCTAGTAGCCTGCACGCCTGCTGCGCTCCCCTCCCCAGACCCTCTATGAATTAGAAAATAATTATCATTATTATTATTCATGGTCAAATTACAAGCGCCGCAAAAAAAAATAAAAATAATCAATGCGGTTGCGCAAAAATAATAATGCAAAATACACAATAAAGCAGCGAGCTGTCATATGTGCAATACGTGAGCGTGGAGGGAGAAAACAACAGAAACACGGGCACGCTGATAACACAGCAGCACGAGTGAGAGAGAGAGAGAGAGAGAGAGAGAGAGAGAGAGAGAGAGAGAGAGAGAGAGAGAACCATTCCGCTGCCTTACCTCCGGAGCGTGCGTGCGCGTGCGCCCCAACTGCGTTGTTGTATTTTTCTCCTCCTGCTGCTCCTCCTGCTCCCCTCCTCTGCTCCGCCGTCGCAGTGGGCTCCTTCTCCGCCGCTCAGAGGTGCGTCTCTCCCCCGAAATGAAAACGCTTCCCCTGCATGTCGACCCCCCTACCACCACCACCACTACCAGCAGCAGCAGCAGCAGCGGCGGCAGCAGCAGCAGCAGCCCGGGCCTCCTCCTCCACCACCACCTCCTCCTCCTCCTCCAGCAATAATAGCAGGTGGACGCGCCTCTCAGTGATGGAGGCAGTCGCGCGGCTCTCCTCTCCACCGCCGCTCCATCGTCAGCGACGGAACGAGAATCGTATTCCAGGCAGAGGGATGATCAGAGGAGGCGGGTGGAAAAACAGCCAAGCGTGTCCGAATAATATCGCCGCCGCTTCTTCTTCTTCTTCTGGTTCGTCTTCTGCTGCTGCTGCTGCTGCTGCTTTCCTCCTCCAACCCCCCCGGACGAACAGGCGCTCTCTCTCTCTCTCTCTCTCTCTCTCTCTCTCTCTCTCTCTCTCTCTCTCTCTCTCTCTCTCGCGCGCAGTCCCGGATCAGCGGCGGCGGCGCCCCCTTTTTCCCTCGCCTCTGATCTGTCTCCTCACCAGATCCTGGATGTTGCCATTGTCACGGCGTGATTTTTTTTTCTTTTTTTTTTTTTTTTTGCAGCTGGACCTCTCCCCCCGCCTCCTCCTCCTCCTCCTCTCCTCCACCTCCTCCTTGCGGCGCGCAGTCTCGTAGGCGCGCACTTTCGCCTGCTGCTGCTCCCACTCCCGATTCTTCTCCGTCCGACCTATGAGAGCGCGCCGCCAGCCGACGCAGGGCCACGCACCGCTTTGACGGACGGCGCAGAGCAAATCAGGTGGCGGCCCACTCCGAGCAGGACCGGATCATAACAGTGTGCAACTGCAATGACATGAATAATAAACACGTTACTCGTGTACGGCCGCGCTGGATTCGCAGAGGCACCCGCAAGGCCACACTCGCAATCTGTGGGGAGAATGAATCTATCTGTCTATCTATCTGTCTATCTAGCTGTCTATCTAGCTGTCTATCCATCATTAAAACTAAAAGCAATATGATTTTTGTATAGACAGTCACACATGCTTATTTTTTATGGATTTTAAATGTTTTCAAAATATGAGTATCATTTTTTGAACTTTCAACACAATAGCTTTTGTAAAATAAAAAAAAAAAATAAAAAGTACAATCTGGATTTGAAGCTTTCTTTTTTTCAGAAGAAAATAACCCCCACTGTTCTTTTAACCTAGGACCCAAATGAGCAGAATAAAGGTCAGGGGTGTTAAAGACCAGTGTTCAATAAAAGTAACCCAACTACTGATTATTGATTACTTCTTTAAATGTAATCTAATTACTTCTTTAACTACTTTATTTCATAAGTAATCAATTAATTAATTAATTAAAAGATAAAGTAGCAGTTGAGAACGTCTTGTTTCCTTCACGTAACGTACAATGAACCACAATATTCTTTCATTTAGACGAGATTAACTCAAAATAATGTTTGTATTTCCGGCTATCAAACACAATCGCTGTTTTTTTTCCTTCTGCCGCCGCCATGCTTGTTTTGGTGCGTCGACGCATATCAAAGATGTTGCATGCACGGCTGCATCATCAATCTGTGTTGCTTATGGTTGTTTTTCTAAATTTCAGACATTTTGTGGATAAGATATTTTTAGCTTGCAAACTATTTCAGAAAAGTAATGGAATTGTTACTTGATAAAGTAATTATGATATAATTACCAGTTTTGCCACAGTAATCCAGTTACATTATTCCGTTACTCTTAAAAGGAGTTTAATTAGAGTGGATTGCTTAGTAATAGATTACTCGCCAACACTGTTAAAGACTCAGTAGTACAATTAGTATTACAACATTTTTGATAGTGCTGTTGTTTAGTTTGTCAACATGCTGTTGTTAAGAATTGACAACTACAAATAAAAATGACTGAGGGCCTTAAATTGTAAATAAATTAAGTCATAATGAAGCATAATGTCTGTTGTGTAAAATAGTGATATTAAGCAAAGGTCAGATGTCGGCACGTTATTAAAATGTCTAAGTCATTACCGGCAGAGAATCTCGTTTTAGCCTCATCTTTACAGCAACAAGGAAAAGAGCACACGTCTGGCTGGAAATGTCTGTATATCAATCGCTGATTCACGCGTCTTGATGAATCTGCTGCTTCCACAGTGATTTAACTAAGACCGTCTTAGCTCTGCTGCACTTTCAGATCTCATTTATTTCTATATCCACCACAACCAAACAATTTTTTTTTATGCTGCAACAATGAACATATCCATTATTGATTAGGCCGAGCCTTACTTTCTCAACCGTGTGATCAAGTCATCAGCGGCAGATATTTTCTAAACGTACTCCCTTTTCCAGGTTACACACGGCCCATTTGTTTTTGTATATTTGTATCCAATGTGCCATCTTATCATGGAACTACCAGAACAGATTTTTTTTTTTTTTTCAAATATTCAGTGCTCATTTGCACTATTGCTTTCAACAGCCAGAATAAGGTTTTATTAAACAAAGCATGTCTTTTAAATCTCTGATCTGTAAGATACTCTGAAAGGTCTTTGGCTTCTGCCGTCCCTCTGTGTTCTAAAAACGTGCGTCGGCGACGGCCACCGAATCAGGTCTGCCACACTAAACAATTTATTCAGACTAAACAGTTGATTTCCTGTTGTTTGAATACATGATTGAACTGTAATTGAGCTCAAATGAAAAAAAAAAGGGGGGGGGGAATCTCCCGCAGCTCGATAACGTGTCATTACAGGACAGATTGATATTTGTTTTGGTGCAAGTGCGCATACATCCACACAGTCACACACACACAAATCATGCACACTCCCTCCCGTGTGTGTTAGGGTTCATAATGTGTCTATCCGTGACTGTGTGGAAAGCATAACCCCGCGAAAACAACACACAAACCTCACCTTTAAGTATAAACCCGTGCATGCATGCAGTCCCAGTGCAGTCGTCCTTGGAGATACTATAAAGCCACTTTAATGTCTCGTTCCTTATTTGCATGGCAGATGTTTGAGTGACAGTACTCGAGGCTGGAAAACAACGGAGCGTCTTGATTCAGATACAATGGCCCGACTGTTTTAGTAAACAGACGACTGCAGTGCCGCCGTCAAATGAAATGACAGGTACAAAACATGGCATGGCAACCACCCATTACTACATCACGCAAAGCGGTGATTAGTAAAGAAAATGCAAACAGATGCTCGTAACACACACACACACACACACACACACACACACACATATATATATATATATATATATATATATTTGCTGCAGTTATCTACAGTAAGTTTTAATATCAAACCTCCATCCACCCATCCGGATTCCATACGTCACATATGAATCCAAGGAACAATGTGCACAGAAAGAACACTACGGGTCCTGTCTAACACTCAGAAAGAGCCAGTGAGTTTATCATGACAGGAGCATTGTCATCTCAGACCCCACGCAACTGTGGTGTTTTCCCTTGTTTCTGAAATCCCCTCTAAACACAAGCGGGACATCTCAATATTGGCTTTCTCACATTATCACTTTTTGACATTACGAGTTCCATTCCAGGCCCACACCTTTGTCCTGCTTAGACATTATATATAGACACTCGTATAGTTGTATACACTGGACCAAAAACAGGCCTGTCTGATGCACAAAATAAATACAATGGCTGCGCGCAGCTGACAAGGGTGCATCTAACACCTCCACTATCACACACACTCCACTGGTTCCTGATTATGTCAGCTCAGGAGGGCAGAACAGTCAAGTGCCCCCTTTTGGCAGGTTTTCGACCATAAATCAAGTGCAAGCGTCCCTGTGTAAACAGCGAGCCAGTGTGCGCTTTACTAAAAATGATTTACAATGGGAACAAATCAGAGATGATTGTAATATGAAGGCCTGTGGTGTCTTAACGGACAAGATGGGATCGCCACTGCCAGGTGGTTGCAAGATTACAGTAGTTCCTCACAGCTTGGTTGCTGACTCAGATCCAATACATAAGGATTAAACAATTAGCATCTATAGTGCAACATAGAAAAACTATCAAGGCACTATAACTGACCACAATCCATCAGATAGAACTGCTCTGAACAAGCCAGGCATAGCTGTTCTAATCTATTGTCAGCAGGCTTTTTGATTGGTTGTTATTTTTCAACTTAAAGAACCCGTCAATGAATCGGCGATCAGCTTACAGAGGCCTTTTCTAATCCTGTGTGGTGAAACTGTTGGAGCCGCATTGAGGGTCCATATCCACCTTAGTCGTGCCAAGGACGTTCAACCCCCTTCTAGTGAATAGAGCATTGCATCTCTGAGAAAAGCACCAGCAAAGAAGTCCATGCAACAATCAACTAGAAAGTCAGTTTCAGTCACCGCCAGTTGTTCAGTGGCCATTTGCACACCCACCCATGATTGCGCAAATACTTAAAAAAAGAAAAAGAAAATTGAAACTCACATATGAAATTGGGTACACATAAAATCTAATTGTTGTTGTTGACTTGTTTCGACTGTTTAACTCGTCACGACTGAAAACGAAAATTGCTGAGGCGAGTTGAAAAAAAAAGCCTCCGGAATGTAATTGACCCCATCGCTAAGCTCCTCAGGCACCGTCCAATCCCACGGTAGCAACTGTAACTACGTGAGGAGAGGCCTGTTGCATCGGTTCTGACATTTAGTTTGGAAGACAAGATGAGTCGTCACTGTCCCACAACGGGAAAATTTGCAGCATGCAGCAGCCAAGCAGTGCCGATGCGGAGGAAAAAGTACAAAGGGACAGAGCTCGTCAGTGCATGCAATGGAAATGTAAACAGTATGTACAGGATCACACATATATTTAGAGATTTATCTAAAAAGGCTTCAGTGTTATTGCTGAAACACGGGCTTACCAAAAGTTTGTCAATGGAGGACGACACCACAGCAACAACCAAGTCCACCGCGTGCTGTGGAGGAAACACAGAAGGATTTAGGATGTGTAAGCCTACCTTCATCTCACCCACTTGTACCAAAAAAAACAAAACACTTTGCTTTCAATCAGGTCTGGACTGTTCTAGGCACAGTTCTCCGAGGCCTCGAGGTAGTAAACACATCTTCATTGTGCCTTTACTTTCAGACACATTGGTCACGGCCAAACGCACTCCTCATAGATGGTCTTCTGGCTCACAGAGGAACTAGCATAAAGGCCCGGAGAACATGAGGCTGCAACAATTGATCTGGACAAACCTTGAATAGACGGTACAAGCTGTACAACTCATTTCAAACGCTCAAGCATTGTAAAAAATAAATACAATAAATAACATACAAACACTAAATTAAATTGAATACTATCTTTAATCTTTAATTTCTTTTGTTGGGTGCAAAAAAAATTCCGTTGCACTTTTTCTTTGCTTTTTTATTTTATCTGAAATCTATTTAGGAATATATGGATTGACTACTTGTACAGATTTTTCAAAAGACCTGCAGTGTGCTGTCCCCAGCAATACAAAAGTACAGATACACAATGTTTCATTCCCCGCAGTAAAAAGAAGTAGCCTCTCTGAAGCCAAGCTGCTGGAATTGTGTGTGCTGTACGTGCAAATTTGCAGTTGTTTGTTGTTGCAGGATTTCTGTAGAAAAAAATAGTTAAAACATTTTGTTGTTTTTGTCGTAATTAATTTTTAAAAAATGTAAGATTTCTCCATGTTATATCACTGGTAACTTAAACTAAAATAGAAACAGGGCTTCTTCATTGTTCTGCTCAGGCAGCACATTTCCTGGAATCCGAGCATAGGAAAATGCCGTTCACTCACAGCGTCAACAAATACACCGTCAAGAGTGAAGCTCCTATTCAAGGGATTCGCTGCATGGACGTCATGCCAAGGACGGGACCCCGGCTGAAAGCATTACAGCACGGGCGAACAGAAGCGAGCGCTCAAAGATCGGCACGGTGATAAAATATTTCACATCTCAATAATAAGGTGCGGAGTCCTTTGCAAAAATTTGAAACAATCATTTGAATTTAATGTGGAAAAAAATGTGCAGAATCTGCGCGAGTGTGCTTAAAGTTGAAGTAAATGGACCGGAGGTGACGCATGTAATATTAAAGGCCTGCGAGGTTGAGTGAGGAGTGCGGAGCGTAAAAGCGGCATTTTTCAGGATTTGACGCTCACCGGGCCCGACAGTCGCTGCGAAAACCCCCAATAAGATTATGACAGTTTCAACCTGCGCGCGTCCGTCGCCGCATTAGCATCACCGCTGCCTGTCCAAACAGCCTGAGACGGCGGCTGTTTGCTCTGATTCGTCGGCTCTGTTTGAGGTGCCCCGGGCCGGATTCCGAAGGCGTCCCTGAGATGCACAGGTTGGCGCCGCTTCACGTGAATCCATTTTAAAGTCTTAAAGACCCCCCTCCTCCCCCCCGCCCATGATGACAGAGGGCACCAACTGAACAAACACACACATCCTCCTCAGGACCTCAACCGGAGGGGGACAAAAAGCATCCTGCTTTAGGTTCTGCCTACTAATCTGACAAAGGGGAGAGAACAGACTGCTAAAGACGTACAAGTATTTTCAGGGAGATTTTAGCTTCACTGCGACGTCGATGATGAGGACGATGATGCATCCTTCAATAGTGCAGTTTGTACACAGTCCAGACGAACCGTTTTCATTGATCAAAAACTGCCCTACTAACAAGGCGCTGTGGTAACCGCGGAGACACAGACAGCGACGATGACAGCGGTGTTATCCAGGCAGGCACAGACCCCAGAGCTCCTCCATCAACAGTGAGTAATGGAACAGCTCCTCGGGGACCCTCCGCTAGCAGCCAGCCACAGTCATTTACTGGAACACAAGCACATTTTCCCTCTGATTCATAGCGGCTGCTAATGTAAAAATGTTCACGTCAGGTGACGTCTGATGACATCACCGTCACGCGTGTTCTGCCCACACCCACACACACACACACACACACACACACACAAGAGAACATTGATATCAGCGCGGATGGAAACCACTTCATCAGTTTTATTTAGCATTTTCTTGAGCTGACGACAACTTTTACTAACCTGCGACCCTGGTGAAGACCAGAGGCAAAATATCTCATCTGGATGATCTTGCAGAGTTACAGGAGGTGTTTTGAGTAGGGATGCACTGATAGAAGAGAGAGGGAAGACAGAGAATAAGTACTTGCATTTCAGTACTCACCAATACTTAATAGTATGTACAGTACTTTAATGAGGCACATTATAGGCCACCTACAAATTATAGAATTACTTTGATTTTCAGATGTTCTGATATTTGAACAACATTCCTTAGCATGTTTTCTACAACATGGTGACTCAAAAGTTTCAATGCAGTACAAACACAAATTCAACAAAATTGTCATGTACACACTTAACTGGTATCGGTACGTATTGTACGAGTATAAGTAGAGTACTCAACCTCGGTATCGGTAGCGATGTCCAATACTGGTATCAGTATCAGTGCATCACTAGCTTTCAGACATTTTAAGGATTTAAGTTGTGTTAGCACCCTGGAATTTCTTTTTGTCTAAAAAAAACCCTGTGTTAACCAACCCCTCATAGACTAAACAATATAAAGTCCTTTTATATATCTGAATCCTGTTTATATGGTTCAGATGTTTTTTCTTGTTACATTGGGCTTTCAGCTACCAGAAGTTGTGCAACTGCATGCACCACATCAGTCCGGCTGCAGATCTGCTCAAGGTCGCATCTTTGTTCAGAGATGGTAATATCTCCTCTTATTGACTTTTAAAAAGGGATCAGCTGAGTGCCTGTGTGTGTGTGTGTGTGTGTGTGTGTGTGTGTGTGTGTGTGTGTGTGTGTGTGTTCAAGCACGGGCACTCTGTGAATATTCATTCTCATTTTTTAACCAGGAGCATTGATATACTACACAGGGATTACGCACATAAATTTACACTCCCACACGAAATGGTGGAAATAAGTCCATGTTTCTCCGAGGCAGCGATGCATATTTATCAAGGAGCAGACACCCTCGGCCGCGTCCCGCTTCCATTGTAGCGGGATGGGAGTGAGCTGGCTGTCTGGTGCGGGTGGGGTGACCCCCCCCCCCACCCTCGCCCCCTTCCGACTCTCACTCTGCTCTGACCGGCCAATCGTTTTAAAAGGAGGAGTTCGGCAACAGGCCGCGCGGCGTCGGGGGGGCCAGCCGGCCGGGATTGGACGTGCACGCCCGGACCCCCTCGTCGTCACCTGCGCGCAGCTGGAGGCGCCCGCACGCTGAGGAGCTACACGCTTCATCCGCCAGTGAACAGTCATGCAGGGTAATGGGATACACGGATGGAACGGGTTCAATGGGAAGGAGAGAGAAAAATATTCCGCTATCGGCTCATCGGCAGCAGGTTCTTTGAAAATGTCTCCTTCAGCAGAAGGTCGCGGTTTTGCATTATAAGGCCGACTCTCCCGCTGCAGTGCCTATTAAGGGAGTTATTAGAGGTCCTTTTTTTTTTTTTTTTGCGGCCGTCTCCCCGCCGTGCCTGCGGTAGGACGCATGCAAAACAGGCGAGATGTCTTCGTCATTACCAGACGAGCAAACAAACAAACAAACAAACAAGCCGTCGCGAAAACCCCTCAAGGGTCGCTGAGCGTCGACTTCAATTCCGCGGCGCAGTCGCTTTTGAAAGCCGAACGGGAACCACCCCAAAGAAAACAGCCTTCCCTCCTTCCCTCCCCTCCTTCCCTCCCCTCCCTCCCTCCCTCCCTCCACCCTCGCCGCCCTCTCCCTGCGTGAATCCACCTCAGTTGCTTCAATACTCCGGAGCGTCGCATCCTTGACCCCGCCGAGCAAAGCTGCGGCTCCTCTGCGGAGGGAAGAGAAAGAGGCGAAAGACTGCGGAACAAAGTCGCATGTGCAGAGGAACCAGGAGAGCCGAAGAGACCGACGCCGGCGGAATAATCAGCGGTGGGGTACAAGGAAAAAAAAACATTTAGGGGGCAGGCGCTGAAGGTTGTTGTGCGTCGCTAATGAACAGCCAGCCTCGTCATCTCCTCGTCGACCCATCTGCATGTTACATCTGACGCATGAAAGAGGCGCCGTCTAACGGGTAATCACGCCGCCACCGCCGCCGCTCGCTCTCGGGAGCAGGCCTCTATCAAAGCGCGACTTTCATCTATAATGTGAGACTTCCTCCGGGGTGCCGGTGGAGGTTGAGCGCCGCGGCTCGGCGGGGGGCCTTCGCCCTGTCACGCCACACCCCCCCCTGCTATTGTCAGTCGCAATAATGATCGCAAGCCAAAGGGGTCGTCGAACGCATCGGGGCCGGGAGGAGGATCCGGGCCGGCAGGAGTAGGCGGGGGTCCGGGTGGCGGTTGGGGGGCGGGGGGGGTGCACTAGCAGGATCAGAGAGAGCACAGATCAATAGTCTGTTTCATATAGAAACTAATCTAATCTCGCCGCTTGGCAAAAGTCATCTGAAGGCTTTATTTTTATTTGCTTGAATACAAACACAGAAATTGCATTGCGATTTTTACAGCATACGCGATACGTTGAGCTCTCGGCAATTGCAAAGACAATTTACAGACTCATTAGCTTCGAGATGTGGTCTTTACGCTGTACAGTTTATCCAGGTGCATGAAATTGTTTCCATTTTTCCCCCTTTTTTATTATAATTTACCACTCAGAGACTTTCAACCTGACAATTTATGGAATAAAAAAAAAATCCTTATGGTTAATTCAGTGAACATTAATAGTAATAAAGGATACTTCATGAAAATGAAATGATTGAATCTATCAAAGTAAAACTCTGTGGGATGGGACTTCCAGGGACACATTGACATTTGTCACTTTGAAGAGAAATACAAGCATCATAATGCATGATGTACTCGTGCATAGCTTCAAAGTTTTGGTCAACAAGGCAAAACGTGTTAAGCAGAGACACGGAAGCACAACTTAGACAAAAGCCAACATTTATTGATGAGTCCGCTGAGTACAAACTGTCAGCTGCGAATGCAGAGCAACAAAGCAAAAAGAAAAACAGAACAGCTTAACGTCATGTGTTTTTTAGTTACAAGGACTCAAAATAATCTCATTTTTAATTTATAGACACAATATTTTACTAAAGTTGCGAAAAAAAAATGTGCACACCGCAGCCACGGCAGCCCTCAAGAAAACGAGGACGTGCGCGCACTGTGATGTTTCTTTTTATTTATTTTATTTATTTATTTATTTTAAATATTCACCTGACACCTTCGTAAGCAGAAGTCTCTAAACTCCCCCGTCACACAATCCAAAAAGCTGAATTGGCGTGGGCAAAACTTTTTCTCATGTGAAGGGAGCCCGCTGACCGAGTGTAAATCAAACGAGCGCTAAACATTCTCTGACGGGAGGCTTTCAGGTCGTCTCCTTGTGTTGTGGCGAGAAGCATTCATGATTTATCAGCAGCCGTCTGGCGTCACTGTGCGATACATTTACATGAGTGTGACGGTGACGCACTGCCAATTCACTGCAGAGACGTTTTTGCCTGTTCATGTCTTTCTGGGGTTTTCTTTTGTTTTGGGTATTTTTTTTATTATTTGGTCCAGAGGAGCCGATTGTTTTTCCGAATTAACATTTCTAAAACAGGAGAGCAGAAACGGCGTCTTGGGCGAAAAGTGATCGTAAAGCTCTCATCAGTGTGTTACCTAAAAACATATTATCTTCCCATAATATGCGAAGGGGTCTTGATATTAAAAGAACAACGAAAAGAAAACATCCATCTATCTACGAGCTGAGTTTCATTCAGAGATATTAAAAAAAAGATTTAAATATGTACGTCGACATCAAGGCATATGTATGTGTATCTGTTCTCAATGCAGCAGCAGGAGAGAAAAAAAAATTAAATAAACCTGCTGACAGAAAGACACAAACAACGAAACCAAAAAAAAAACAGAGGAGGTGGGAGGGGAGGTGCGTGGCCGTGTCCACTAACAGATGTCTCGCGTGCAACGCGCGAGGGTCTCTGCCGCTTGGCTTCGGCCGATGGCAACTGGCACAGAGGCTCCGTCTCTGGACGGCGGCCAGTGCTGACAACACTTGCTCCTTGAACCGCTCCTCCTCTTTCTACTTGGGCAAGCGCTGGCCTTTATTCACACGAGGAGGTGGAAGAGGAGGAGGAGGAGGAGGAGGAAGAGGAGGTAGTCACATGGTTCTGTGAAGAGGAGGATGAGATGGTAGTCACATGGACAAGGGAACTGTGGTGGTGGTGGTGGTGGTGGGACCCGACTACTTCCTGGATGGCGCCAAGGCTCCGGCGTGGTGGTGGTGAGTGGGTGGGGGGGTCCCGCAGGAGTGAAGGCTCCCCTCAGCAGGAGCAGTTGCCGCAGCCCTTGACGTTGTTCAGGATCTCCTCCTGCAGCTTCTTCCTCTCCTCCTCCTTCTGGGAGAGGCGCGGGGCGGGCGGCTGGCCGTCGCCCGGCCGCCGCCGCCGCCCCCCGCCGGTGTTGAGGATGCGGCTGTTCTGAGTGTTCCACAGCTCGGCGTACAGGCTGCCCGGCTGGCCCAGCAGGGTGCGGTGGTCGCCGCGCTCGGCCACTCGGCCCTGGTGGGGGAGGAGGAGGAAGAGAGGGAGGCGTTTCCAGTGGGGTCAAATGGTAAAATGGTAAATGGACTGCACTTAGGGGCCGTTTTAGACGGAGACAGATTTTTTGGAGACCGCACATTTTTGAAAATTCTCTCGAAAAAAAAAATCCTGTTTACACGGACTGAAAACAACGCAGTACCTAAGCCAGGCCTGGTGTGGCGCCGCAAGTTTACTCCCTGAATGCGGGAGAAGAAGAAGAACACCGAAAGCACGACGTGTTTAAAAAAGCAACAGCTCGCTAGTAGCAGTTGAGGACACGTAGAGCAATAATCTGGTGGAGTTTGCAGAAAACATTTTGATATCCATTTTTTTAATGAATATTTGAATCTGCCCATTTGCACTGTAGGCGGTGTATAACTTCAGCATCAGATTATCAGAAAATGCTACAATGAATCAAGTTGAAAATCATCTCAGAGTTAGTTGAGGACACGTAGAGCAATTATCTGGTGGAGTTTGCAGAAAACACTTCATAAAAAAAAACAACTCCTCATACGCTTTACCGTAAGAGGTGTTTTAAACGCGCACTCAATTTTAAAGTGCAGATGGGGCGACGGAGCCTTTCCGAAGCGTAGCTGGCGTGACCGCAGTTTTACAATGGCCTCTCATTCACCCATTCACTCACACACTCCAACACCAATGCGTGGCAGCTGCCAGCCCCACCGGGAGCAATTTAGGGTTCAGCGTCTTGCCCAAGGACACGACGACAGAACTGGGATGGAGCGGGATTTGAACCGCCAACCTTTCAGCCACTGGACAACCTGCTAAACATCCTGAGCTGCAGTCTCGGCATTCCCAGAACTCCCAGAATCCTCCTCGACGGCCGTCCTGATCAAAATAGATACTAACAAAAAAAAAAAAAACCTATGCAAAACACGCTCATGCACGTGAGCGCACAACAAACGTGCGCATCCCTCCCACACAGAGGAACACAAATGAAGGAGGAGCCCCCCTCGCCTCCCCTCCCACCCATGAGCATGCAGAGGTGTTGGCACCGTCTCTTAGAGCACCCAAGACGAGCATGTGACTGCTTCCGCTCATTATTTTAATAGGCACCCCAGGCAGTCCCGCTACTGGTGAGAGCGGGCGAACGCCGTGGCGACATCACACGCAACAACATGCTTCCTCGCCACGACCCTGTGATCCCCCGCCATCAGACTCGGGGAAAGAACACCGGGGACGCCGCGGTTCAAAGGGAGCCTCTTCTCATTTAATCCGACGCGACTGGAGCACCGGTTTTGAAAAAAAAAAAAAAAAAAAAGGAAAAAAATGGTCAATTTGTCCTCGCCGCGTCTCGTGTGAACTCTTTGCTTTGGCTCATCGCGATAAGCAACTTCAATGGCTGGTCCTTTGGTGCCGCTGGAAGGTCTCCCATCGCACCTCTTAAACACTCGCAGCATCTCCTGACGTAGCATTTGGAATTTAGTGGGGAATAGGAAATAGTGCTGTTGATGCTGGGTTTTTTTTTATTTTTTCGTGAGGCACCTTAAGCTGGATACAAACAAATCCAACAGCAAAAAAAGAAAAAACTGTGCAGAAGCATCTCGTCTATCTCCGCTAAAGACGTGTTTAGTTGTGGATCAGGCCTCGGCAGTGTCTGGGAAGCCGGCCCATACATTATTAGTCACCGAGACAAACAAGACACGCCATCTGACCAAAACAGCCACTCGAGTCTGACTGCTTTAATGAGCCCTTATGGAGAAAATAATACATTCAATCCTCCGACCAGCATTCTGTTGTTGCTGAAGTTAATGAGAAAACGGCCAAACAAAGCGCGTTATAATCACGTACGTGTTGTGGGAGAGGTGACTTAAAATGAGTGGCGAAAGCGGCAGCGAGCGGCTGAACGGCAGCGCAGGTCGCGCAAAGTGCAGGTCAGCGGCTTTGCCTTCGATGTAAAAATCGTCTAATTGGACGAGCAATTAACATTTCCTGTTTACCGGCTAAACCGGGCTGTTGTACTCGCCGCTTAAGATCCCGACTCCTGACAAGTGGGTTTGTTAGTAAGAGAAAGGCAGGAGGCCAGTTTAAGAATAAATATATGCAGTTGAAAAAAAAAAAACAAAATAAAAATGAGCGGCTGGAGTTTTTTTTTTTCTTTTTCTTTTTACCTCCTTCAGCACAATGATCTCGTCGGCATCCACGATTGTGGACAGCCTGTGGGCGATGAACACCGACGTCCTTTCCTTGACCATCTCCTTCATGGAAGTCAAGATGTTCTGGGAGCAGAAGGAGGAAAACAGAGCATGACCTCACACACAAAAATAAGACACATCTGATCTGGAGCCCTGGTGCAGGATGTATGGAAACATTATAAAATATACACTACCAGTCAAGAGGTTGGACACACCTTCTCATGCATGCAGATAGATACTGAGCAACATATATGTAATTATGCAGCAAAGAAAAACATGTTCAATAACTCTAAATATGATTTTTATGAAAAATGGCTATTTTGAAGAATTGAAATATAAAACGTGTTTGAGTTATTTTACACTTTTGTTGTTTCCCACATAAATCCACGTGTGTTCATGCGTAGTTTTGATGCCTTCAGTGAGAAACTGCAATGTCAATAGTCATGGAAATGAAAGAAAAGACATTAAATTAATAGGGTGCATCCTAACTTCTGACTGGTCGTGGACAGTTCTGTAAAAAACATTGTCAGAACAGCCTCGGTTGAAACGCTGCTGTGGGTAAATGCACTCTCACGCCCTCCCACCTCCTTTTTTTTCCCCCTCCTCATCTTTTCGCATGTGATCATTTAAAAAGCACTCACTCTGAGGAGCGACCGGAAATCTCAAATAACATCCGTAACTGGCGGCCCCGTCTGTCTCCCCTGGAAGTTCAGAGAGGCAGCGGAGAACTTTCTCATTAAATGTAACATTTACAGAGACGCCGGGGCTGCGACGGCGAGCCGGAGATTAGGAGGGAGAAAGCAGTGGCAGGTGGCAGCGGAGAGCGGGAGGGGTTGCTGTGTGTGTGTGTGTGTGTGTGTGTGTGTGTGTGTGTGTGTGTGGGGAGAGATGTGAGCTTGTCATGGGAGGGCGGGCTGGTGGTGGTGGTGGTGGTCACAGCAGGTATGTGATGACGCAGTGGTGAGCCGAGTGGGTGTGCGTGTTCTGCTAAGTGTGCACGCGGCGGGCGCTGTGCAAAAAATGGAATGTGGAATGTATAAGGTGTGTGTGTGTGTGTGTGTGTGTGTGTGTGTGTGTGTGTGTGTGTGTGTGTGTGCGTCAGACCCACCTCTTCTGTGATGGAGTCCAGGGACGACGTGGCCTCATCGTACAAGAAGATGGGAGGATTTTTCAGTATGGCCCGAGCGATGGCGACACGCTGCTTCTCCCCTCCTGCGACACAAACCCACAAGAAACAGAGCAACAGATGCCGTCAATAAGAGCGAAAAGCCCAGGCAAGAAGACAAAATGTTTGAGACATGCGACGGCGGCGGCCGCCCTCTCCCTCGCCTCCTCGTCTCATCCGATAATTACCTCAAATGGAGGTAGCGCCACTCAGACAACAGTGATGCTACATGCTTCAGAGGGCCAAAACAGACTTCCATTTAATTGAGGCGAAAAGAGAAAAAAAAAAAAAAAGGAAAGGAAAGGGGAAAAAAAAAAGCAAAAGGCAGCGGGACAAAAAAAGATTCCTCTGTTCCTGCGTCTGACTCGGCCTTTGTTAGGTTTAAAGCTCGCGCGAGCGGCGGCAGCCAAGAACTGCAATTAAGTAGGCGAAGCAGCCGCGCAGTCCGCAACTGTCCACCGAGCGGCCCCGGCACACGGCCCCTGAAACTCAACTGGCAGCTGTCAAAGAGGAAGTCGGGCTAATTAGGGTGGGGGAGGGTGGGAGGATTTGGTGGGAAGGAAGGTAGGTGGGAAGCAAACTCATCTGCTCATATATTCCCCCCCGTCTGGCTAAATGATTGATTCCAGGAGCAGTCATGTTCCATCACTATGGAGCCATTAGGAAAACGTCTTTCTTAAAAAAGGTTCATCGGCATGACAACATGGCCCAGCCAGGGGAGAAAAACAAAGCGGCAGCAGGAGATAGAGAGCCACATGTGATAAATACTGAACCTGTACATGCAAAAAATCCACTTTGATTCCAACTGAATATGTGACCATTAAGAGAAGTATTTAAGGACATCATCATTAAAAAAAAATCTATATGGAAACTGTTTTTCAGCCTTTATACACCTGATGTGCCATCATGCTAATAAAGTCAATGTTCCATTGTCTTAAAAGTTGCTTTCCTGCATTGATCCAAAAAATTCCGGGTCATCCTTTTGTTCTTTGCACATCGAGCGCACAAAAGGCGCCGGCTGGTATCTGCAGCAAACTCTTATCAACTGCTCTATCCTTCCATCTCAGCTTGTTTGTCACAGTGTCACATATCAGACTTTCCAGCTAATTCTGTCGTAAGACAAACACAAAAATGGGGGGGGTAAGATCCGAGCTGAACTTCACCAACCAATAAAGCCAAAAGAAATGAGTTCTGCACCCTTGACAACAGCTCATAAAGAGTTTTTTTCTCTCCTCCAAAATGCCATATTTAAACAAGTTCTAATATAGCCAAGAGCAAACTGCAATATTTCTCTGTTCAAACTAAAATATTCCTCCCAAACATGCAGCATGGCGGTTACCGTCATAATATAGATGCTTGGCAGGAGATGGAGGGCAATTAAAAGATTTCTGGCTCTTGCACTTGGCTTCATATCTTCTCGTCATTGTGCGGAAATGAGGATGTGCGCATGGCGAACACTGAAAGACGAGCAGCGATTCTTTTACCTATTGGCCAACGAGTCAATAAGTGATTAATAACAACCTTCTGCGTTGTTACTTCTTCTTCTGCAATGACGAAAACAACTAAAAAAAAAAAAAAGGGTTGTTTTGTTTTTCACTTACAGAACTGGAAGAGAAATCAATAATAAAATCATCATGACTAAGACACAATTCCAACTTCACATTTACCAGGAAAATTGACACAATGTGTTTCATCATTGCTCTGTGTATTATCCACGTCAAGGGAGCTTGGACTCTTGGAGTTGGTGTCCGCGGGGGAAACAACATTTAAACAAAGTAACGCGGCAGCAGTGTGCAGCGCACCTGACAGCTTGAGGCCCCGCTCCCCGACCTGGGTGTCGTAGCCGTGCGGCATCCTGAGGACGGCGTCGTGGATGCCGGCCAGACGCGCCACCCGGTGCACGTCCTCCGTGGAGGCGTTGATGTTCCCGTACTGCAGGTTGTAGAAGATGGTGTTGTGAAACAGGACTGCATCCTGCAACAACAACCATGCAGAAGGGGGAGAGAGAGCGATGGAGGAGAGGAGAGAAGAGGGGAGGGGGAGGAGAGAGGGATAAAAGTCAGGCTTCAGAGAATTTTTTTTTTTTTTTATTGCTGCAGAAAACACAGGCTGCAGACAAAGGCAAGGGTAGGAGGGAGAAAGCGACACAACGCAAATGACAAAAATACTGTTCTGGCACCATCTGTTCAGATCACTCTCTGAGCACACTCCACAAAAAAACACATTTATGCTTATTTATTTCCAATGCTGTTGTGGCTGCTGATGTTTGACTGTTCTGCGCTGCCCTCTTGTTGTATGTAATTAGCAAAATGAATTGCAAATAAATACAATTATCGCTGAAATAATAATAATCAATCCAGACAAACTGATTCATAAAAAAAAACATTTCTGTGTGTGCATTGTTAATAATTTGCGTGTGTGTGTGTGTGTGCTGCAGACCTGTGGGACGACCCCCAAACACTTCCTCAGGCTGTCGAGGCTGACGTCTCGGATATTCTGCCCCGCGATGTAGATGTTCCCCTGCTGGGGCTCGTAGAAGCGGAACAACAGGCGCACAATGGTGCTCTTCCTGCGAACAGACGTGGAACCAATTGTCAGCGTGAGATTCTGTCTGCGAGGCTGCGCCCACCCCGCACAGTGCGCTGCCGCCGCCGCTAACGCCGACGTCTGGCGATAAGACTTGCACGCCACATACAAATGAGGCCGCGCAACACCTGGCCGCCTCTCGGGGCCCAGGCGGCTTAACGTGAGGTGACCTACCCGCAGCCGCTGCCGCCGACGATGGCCACCTTCTTCCCGGCGGGCACCTCGAAGGACACCCCGTTTAACACTTTCTGGCCCTCCAAGTACTCGAAGTAAACGTCCTCGAAGCGTATCGTGGCCTCCTGCGGCGCGATGGTTAGCGGCAGGGCCAGATCCCTCTCCTGGGGGGCAGGGGGAAAAACACACATCAGAAGGGGTTTGAAACGCAGGGATTAAGAGGAAACGGATGCAAAAGAGCCAATAGCAGACGACTGCCTCGACATGACGCAATGCCGCTCCAACACCTTGCAAACCGGGGAGACGAAGAGCTGTCACTCACGGGCGAATGCGGCTCGCGTGCGCGCGGAAGCAGATACGTTTACAGCAGGGGAAAAAAACAAGGGGGGGAAAAAAAACCCCAGAGAGGCCATTTTCAAAAGACCATCTGGGTCTCTGCACACTGGCCTTCGCGCCGAGAGTGAAGGGATCAATAGGCGTGAAAACATTTGGAACATACTGAGGCCGAGCCGCAGCGCCGAGACGCAGCTCCAAGGTCAGCGGCACGCAACGCTGTGTCCTCGCTCCACGAGTGAAAGCCCCGCGCGCAATGTTGTTGGTTTTTTTCCCCAAACGACCCGTCGGCAGCAAACCTCAATCCACCTCAGCAATTTACACAAATAAATCAAGTCCATTAGTATAAACAGATTATAATTTTAGCCGCCGCTCCGCCGGATGCAGAAATAAATCAAAACTTCGTCTTTTTTTGCCGTTTTTCTGCATCAATTTGAATAGAAAACGAGCGGGGAGGGGGGAGGGAAGGAGGGAGGGGCATTGTACATCTACATAATAGACCAATGTTTTACACAGATATGCAAAAAAAAAACCTCCCAAAAAAAAGGGGAAAAAATCAGATAGTAATGGCTTGATGCCATCCAGCAGCCGTCACAATACTTTCAATTCTATTTCTGTGATAAAAAAATAATTAACTACGTCCCAATGTTACAGGATGAGGAAATGCAAGGAAAGGGCAAAACAAATTTCACCATTTGTTGGTTGCGACGAGGCGGAGGCGGCCGTGTCAGGGCGACAAGTTACCTTGATCTTGGTGTCGACGCTGAGCAGCGTGAAGAGGGTGTTCATGTCAATCAGGGCCTGCCGGGTCTCCCGGTACACGGTGCCCAGGAAGTTGAGGGGCAGGGAGAGCTGGAAGAGGAGGCCGTTGACCATCACCAGGTCTCCCACCGTCATCGTCCCTGCACGGCACGTGGCAACACACGGTCACTCGGCAACTCTCTCACGCTCTCTCTCGCGTCACGTGGAAGAAGCAACAAGCGATACATTGATTCTGCTTTTTAAGTTATGGAAAACAATGCGCATTAAAGTCAGAGTCCACGTCCGCCCACTGTGATTTACTTTTCAGCATCCAGGGCATTTTTGTTTTGTTTTTTTTATCTGCGATTCCTGCCACTTTGTTCACGCTCCCTGTGCTTTGTTTCTGCCTGCTTCTATCATTCCATTTCAGCCACCGTTTTCATTTCCCTCCGTCATCTCCCCTCACCGCGGATGCTAATCACCAGACGCGGGGAAGGTTACCTCTGTGCCGGTAATTGTAAATTTGTACCTTTAAACCCAGGTGTCATCATCTTTCTTCCGCCATTCCAAGAACCCTGCCAAATATAGTCACCATATCTGCCCTCTGCTGAGATTTGTTTTAATATGTATGGTTTGTTGCCGCTTAAAAACATCCGAGCAGCAACGCATCTGTCACTTTTGCACACATCACTGAATAATACCTGTAAAACAAACTCAAGTTTCCCTCCGTATTTAATCAGGATGCACTGTCTGTTTGACGTAAAGGCAGGGCGGCTGTAATGTGTCGGTGCTTGGCCTCTTTGAAAGGCAGAGTGTGGACTGACAGGACTAGTTAGTCGGCTCTGCATAAACACTAAAAACACAAGGAGCGAGAACATCACTCAGATTCCTCTGCCCTCAAGTCGTAGCTGCAACCTTTCATCGACTGGCCTCAGTACAAAAAAACAGTACAAAAAAAAAAGGAGAACAACGTTATCTAAGAACCAACAGTAGTGTTTTTGGTTATCATCAGTGCAGCGGTGGGCAAGCTTTGGGACTGGTCGGCCAGATTGGGGTTCTAAAATTTGACAGAGGGTCCGGAGCAGGAGCAGATGGATGGAGTGTTTTGGTGACCCGCCTCATAGGAGAATAAAGTCTATCATGGGATCTGTAGAAAACATGTCACTTAAAAATGAACAAAAGCAAAGTTACAACAAAATATCTGTCTTTGAAACCCATAGTAATTAGCTCTTTATTGAAATGACTCTTAAAAAGCTATTTTATGACTTACTTACTGTTAATGTCATTTCCTAAAGTTGGGCGGGCCGGATTAAAAAGCTCAACTTGCCGCATGTGGCCCAAAATCAAGCAGGAAGTCGCTTCTTCGGAGTGCCTAACTCACCCACCTGCAGTGATGCCTTGGCTGGCCAGCAACATGATTCCGGTCAGGCCCACACTGAAGATGGCGCTCTGGCCAAAGTTGAGCATGGCGAGCGTGGTGGTGGTTTTCAGCGAGGCCGACTCGTAGGTCTTCAGGAAGCCGTCGTAGCGCTCGGCTTCGTACTTCTCGTTGTTGAAGTACTGCAGCCAAGAGAAGGGGGGAGGTGAGTGAGGGCAGAGAGATAGAAGAGGAAGCGGGAAGGAAAACTTGTGAGTGGAAAAATGAGTCAAACAGAAAATATCTTTTGAAGGTGGGTGAAAGGTAAAGGCAGCTTGGAGGGCAGGCAGGGTCGGGGTTGCAGCCTAGTCTGCCTCAGGGAGGCATTTGTTCTTCACCATCGCTCGGGGGCAAAGCCTGAACTCCCTCCAGAGCACTTTCTCATGTCCATCTCCATCTTTCCCCATTACTCTAATGCATCTGGATCAGACGCTCTGAGTGAAATACGATCCACACACTGAACCTGGTCTCCAAGCTTGGCTTGTGTGAAGCGATTGGGACACATTTTGGAGAAAATTGAGACAAAGAAAAGCCAACGAGATGCATTGCAGGTGATTGTTTTTTTATGTGAGCTTGAATGCTGTCGAGACAAAGAGCAAAATAAATGCAGCCGAGTATTAATTGTCAGTCCCTTTGTTTACAATCTGCAGCGGTTGGCGCGCACACCTACCAGCGAGCACGGATCGCTGCGAGGTGCATCACACAAGCGGCTCTAATTTTAAAGACAGGCACCCACTGCTCGGAAGGGCAAAGAGAGAAAAAAAAAATTTTTAAAACCGCATCATGTATCAGTTTCTAAGTTCTGCAAATAAATCCATGGTGCAATCACAACAACCAACACCCAGCCCCCTGAGCCAATTAACTAATGCCGCTGTTTGTTTAGTTTGCACTATTGTTCCTCTGCTCTGGTTAAGTGGGCGATTTGCTTCTCTTGCTAACGGCGGCGGTGCCGAGCGCTGCCGCTGACTTGCCGCTGATTTGCATACGGGCAAATGCTGGAAATCAGAGAAGAGCCAGCGTGCAGGAGGACGAGGGAGAGAGAGTGAGAGAGTGAGAGAGAGAGAGACGGAGAGACGGCAAGACAGTAGTCCGGGGCGGAAGGCAAAACAGAGGCAAGCGCGAGGCACCGTGTTCAGGTTTCTCATTCCAGCCCTTTTGTGAAAGTGGAACGGATTTCTGAGTGGGCGGAGATCTAATTACATATGCACACTCACAGCTCAGAGTGATGCTAAATCCGGCCGCATTGGCACAGATGACACAAAACAACACGGAGCAAAACATTAAGGAAAACAGGGCGCAAAATAATACGGCAAAGGAAATAACACGGGTACCGAAATATAACTGGAGCAACAGACAAAGAGCCCCAAACTGGGAGAGGGAGAGGGAGTGGGGGCGTAATGATTATATATGAACTGAGGTTACCTCACAGGAGGCTTGCGAGCGGCGGCGGATGAAGATTCACAACAAATTGTTCAGCTGAGCGAGCGCATTCGTGACACGACGTCCGCCGCGGGTCAAGCAGACGCGTCTTCTCAAAACCACAGGGTGGCGTTCAGTGGTAATACAACTCAGCCCACAATCTATGTTATTATTAACCAAGCAAGGAAAGTTGTCCCGGCTGTGTGGTGCCAAAATTCTGTTTTGATTCCATTCATGAAAGCGAGGATGAACAGAGGAAGGAGAAAATCAGAGGCCGGTGGTTTAAGGAAGTGTTACAAACGACGGCGGCGTCTCCAAAAGCTAAAGAACTTTGATTGGTTTTTTTTTTGATCAGCTTATTGACAGAGACAAACACCGTCTGATTGAATCTTCAAAAGCCATTTCCAAAGCAAATGAATCAAAGCTTGATACATCGCTTGAGTTTTCATCACGGCCACAAAAGACTTGCTGTTGCCCGCCGTCGCACCGGCGACCGGAACGTGACGACTCGCGCCGGCGCTCAATTATTAAACACGCACGATAAACTAATCAATAGTTGCACCCGTGAACTCCGTGTACTAACGTGTCTTTGACGCAACGAGCCGCAAGAAGAGGCAGACGGAGCGCAGCGTTACCTTAATAATGAATATTGACTAATGTATGTGTGGTGTAAAACGCTGACCTCTTTAAAGTCTTTAGAGCAGCTTTTTAATAAAGAGACAATGATTTGTTGACCCGCTCTTATTATTGCCGATCGATACCTCACTGGAAAGGGCTACACTACCCGGTCTGCCATGATATGACGGCCTCTGCCGGCTACAACGAATTGCATTGATCATCTCACTGCAGAACAATGTTCCAAACCCAGAACTCCAGGTGGAGGACAGGCAAAGCACACTGACACTGACACAGTCTCCTCCATAGACGGACATGAAGAATGTGCCTGAGGAATGAGGGCCTCAAATCTGACCAGAGATTAAATGCCAGAAAAAGAATAAGAATCCACTGAATACTGTTGCCAATTAAATAAATGAAATGAAATAATATTTCAGAACATTCACTAAATCATCAATTTTATTGATTTATTAATATTTTACAGAAAGTGAACTGCTCTGTGTGTATGTGACATTGTTGTTTGGAGAGACAAGCTGAACAATAGGCTGAAACATTAATAACTGAAACTTACCATCTATTGGATGTTACAGGATTACACTCAACCTAAAGTTCTGTGACCGCACTCCTAATACGCACCTGCAGTACAAACGCGAAGTCACATAGGACGACCCTGAAGCAAAGCAGTCTTTAAAGCATAAAAGCAGCCTTTCCACAAAGACAGACACAAAGGCGTGAGTTTAATGTGAACTTGCCATGACAGAGAGTTCCGCACGCAAAGCAGAAGGGAGGGATTCAGAGAGGGAGTGACAAAATCTTTTTCTTTGTGGCGACATGGCAAATTGTGACAGTGTCATTCACTGAGGTGAGACGCTCTCACCGTGGATAAGTAAATATTTGTTCAAATCAAAGTTCTCCGCCGGGCTGAATAGACGAGGAAGAGTCGAGAGAGGCAATTGTAAAAGGGGGAAGGCGGCGACTAATGGAAGATAGATGAGGGATGGGAAGTGTGGCTTGGAGAGTGCGTGTGTATGTGTGTGTGTGTGTTTGAGAGAGGAGAAACTCACCTTAACAGTTTCATAGTTGAGGAGCGAGTCAATAGCAGCGTTGCCAGCTTCATTGTCTGCTTTGTTCATTTCTATCCGAAAGCGCGTCCTGCGCACACACACACACACACACACACACACACACACACACACACACACACACACACACACACACACACACACACACACACACACACACACACACACACACACACACACACACACACACACCTCAGTACTTTTTACGTACGTTTTCAACCGAAGGCCATTTGTTGTCGAATTGTGATAATCAGGGACGGCAAACATAAGCAAAAAGACAACAAAACAAAACAAAACAGGGGCATTTAAGCCAATAGACAGACACTGGACAAAGACGACCATCCTTGGCAAGTTACCTCCACTGAGTGAAGAGAATGGTGAAGGCGGTGTAGGCAGACAAGGTGGCCAAGGTCACTGCTGCAAATTGTGCGCCACACTTGTAATACTGTGGAAGAAAAGGGGAAGAGGGAAAAAAAATGAAATGAAAACATGTGGAGGTACACAAAGCAACAGCGACGTTCTGCGTCACAAGCCACTTGAGCACGTGCCACTTTCGCTTATCCCTCCGTAATATAGAGTGTTTCAAACGGAGGGGGAGCCACAAGCACCAATCGCGCTAATGCTTCGGCTGTTGGGCCGATGAAGTCTTAATGCAGATGAGCGGACATTATGGTCCAGAGCGGAGTGATAGCAGGAAGCTAAAGAAGAGCCACTCTCCCACTAGTGGCCAAGGGGAGGGGGGGGGGAAGACGGGGAGTGGGGCATCTGTTCAAGGCGCACTTCACAGAAGGGTATTAAGCTGCCACAAAGCTTTGGGATTCATCATTGCCACTAATGGGGCTCTTTTGTTGCCATGAAAAGTTCATGGGGATTGGTGTTCCATTTGGAATGCAAATGAGACAATATCCTCAAAATTAATTTCCGGAGGAGCTGCTGCGACGAGTGTCAAGGTGACGGAAGGGTCCTGAGCGGACGTGGACTAAGACAGCGACGCAAGGGCTGCGTTTAGACTGCAGGCAAATCCGATTCGAATCGGAATTCCTTCTCAAATCCGATTTTTAGGGCTGACTGTCCAGGGACTGCTGTTTCCTACCAATTCTGTCCGCTCCATTACGTTACCTGGAATGGCGCTCTCTGGTCTGGCGCATTGAGTCTTGCGTCGCGTAGAGTGACGTCACAGACCAAAACCCATCGGTGTGTTTGGAGCTGTTCACTCTGAGACGCATCTGTCCAAATGCGATTTGAAACGACCTCCCGAAGGTGGTTTCAATCCGTTTTGCAAAAAATCGGACTTCATGTGATTTGTGACTGTTCAGACTATAAAAGAGCCGTCCGGTTTCAATCTGGATGGCCTAAAAATCGGATTTTGGCCCGGCAGTCTGAACGCGGCTAAGGAGTCGGGGAGTTTTCTGGCGGCGTCCGACGTTCTCCTTTTGAAGTCTCACCAGGATGGCACTGACGAGGCCCATCTCGAAGACAGTGGGGCCTAGGTTGAAGATGAGCGCGCTGAGCACAAAGGAGATGCCCCGCGTGCCGCGGTCGATGGCCTTGGACAGCGCCCCCGTCTGGCGGCTGAGGTGGAAGCCCAGGTCCAGATTGTGCAAGTGCAGGAAGACGTTCTTGGCGATGCGCCGGATGGAGCTCTGGGCCACCTTGCCGAACACGGTGTTCCTCAGCTCGTTGAAGAAGGCGGCGCAGGCCCGGGAGGCGCCGTCTGGGGAGAGGAGAGGAGAAGAAGAGAGGATTCTGGGATGAAAGTAACAGACTGTAACGCAATGTGCACCACAGCGCCGGGGCTAGTGGGCAACGTTTCCACATCGCCGTCTCCGCTTCTCTGCACCACCACTGCAGCAACAGCATCCTGGCCCGAGCTGCGGTAATTACAACGCGGGATGCCGTGTGGAGCCTCAACTGTTATGACAGGCCAGCGCACTGCAGGCTGAGGCGGACTGAGGTGCTCTGGAGTGTGCACGAGCCTGTTCGCCGCGCCGGCGGAGGGGGCGGCTACATGTGTGAGCAGAATACCGGAGGAGGGGGGAGAGGCGGGTTTTAATAAGAGCACTGCAGAGAGAAGTGAGAATGAGTTGTCTTTCAACAGGCCTAATCTCACCGCTGTCTAGACTCTCCCTGGCTGACCTGTGTGAATAATGTGGGTGCCAGCAGCCTCCTCCTCTGCAAAGACAGGCTGGGTTTTTTGTTTTTCGGCTGCACGTGTGTGCGTTTCTGTGGGGAATTTGACCGAAAATGAAGCACTAAAACAATAAAAACCACCAAACCGATTGCGAGCCCCAAACCCCCCCTGCAGTCATGTAGCCGCTTCTCATAAACGCTTTTACAGGCAGATGGCTGGCACGACTGTCTCAAATTAATATTAATCTGTGTCAATGACACACGGCTACCCTCAGGTGATTCCGCCGAGCGGCGTGAACGTGCAGCCTGAGACCAAAGTCGTGGGGTTATAATCACACCGTTTGCCTCCTTCGGGGGGGCCGTAATGTGGCGTTAAATGGGAATGCTCGTCTAATGAACAACGTGTCCACACATCTGACAAGGTAGGGTGAGCACTGTGCAGCCCTTTCAGCCAAACTGCGCTCGTCAGAGCGGCTGCAGCTCAGAGTTGTGAGAAGGAGGGCAGAAAGAGAAAAAGGAAAAATTAAACTCCTTCCTTTGGTGAGCGATTCCTTCATTCACCCGCGTCGTCTTGATTTTCCCCCGTGCCTTCCAGGGCTTATTTTTTTGTGCGCTAGTGTGAAAGACGCGTCGTGGTGGGGAGCAAGGCTCGGTACGTGCTGGGTCCAAACCGGTCGCCGCTTAAGGCCAAAACTGATTTGCAGAATATAAAAAAAAAAAAACCACTTTTATTTCCCTCCCCCAAATATATTTTCTATTTAACAAGAACTCAGTCGGAAAAATTCTGAACTCATGACGGACCTTCACATTCACAGAAATGTCAACTCAGACCTCTCCGTTTTGTGACAGACAACGGGGGGAAAAAAGGAGAGGCGCTGTGAAATGTGAAAGGACGGAGTGAAAGAAACATCCGTGGCCTTTGCATAACGCAGAAATACCTGAGCATCTTCAGAAGCAAACTCACCACCATCGCTTCATCGCTTCAGAAATGTATCAAGCGGTGCGGGTTCGCCCCGGGGAGGGCAGCGAGTACCATACGGAGAGAGAAAAAAAACTGGTGGCGTGCATTGACGCGAGGCGAGGCCCCCGCAGCTCATAATGTAAATAATGTCAGGCGGAGGGGACGAGTCGCGCCGCGCCGATGATACCGACGAGTTTGGGAAAGGTCAGCCTGAAGATAATAGTCCCGCAGTTGCCCACCCCAACCCGTCTGATGAGTCTGTGTGACACCTGCCAGTGAAACCCAAGTCGGGGGGGACTTACAGCCAATCAGCACGGCCGTTGCCATGGTAGCCACGGTGCTTGGCGCGTCATTCAGGTTCAGCATGTGTCCCGACATCTGGTTGAGCTCGTCCACCGCATACTTAAACATGAAGGGCACCATCACATTGGTGATCTGTGGAGGGAGGGGGGCAGACGGAGAAGATGACGTTGGGGTTGTGTGTGTGGGGGGGGACTCAAACTGCCTATTAGACAGACATGTGTACAATCTATTCTAGTGCCATTTTTCTAAAGCCCTCCGCAGTGCCTCTCTGCTTACATATGTATGGATCCCGTGCGCATAGAAATATGGATTTCCGCTATGGCAGGGAGTAAAACCAACATAAGTCAATAGGCAGACATACTGAGGAATATAAATGCATTTGCACTGTGTATTTATTCATGCTGTGTGTGTGTGGGTGCCTGTAAGGTGCTGGTGCTCTCTGTTAATGGAATTGAAATGGTTATTAGAGCTAATTAAAAGCACAAGGACAGCTGCGTGGCTGAGGCGAGGCAGCTTTCTCTGCATTAGGACACGAAGCGAGCGCCGCTGTGCGCCGCCGAGCGCACGCACACACACACACACACACACACACACACACACACACACAGGAACATTTTTTTTTACTGGAGACCCCTCTCCACCCCACCCCCCCTTCATGTCATTCGAAGACCTTCGCCACCCCGGAACACACTGTTTGCGACTTCATTGTTGCGCAAACAGTGAAAAAAATTAATTAATAAATATTATTGTGAAAAGGAAACACGCGGATGCCGCGAATGTCAAAGGACACACGAGAATGTGGCGTATTCACTCGATAAGCTGGATCTCCCGGGCTCGCACTTAATGCACAGGGGTGTTAGAGGCAATAAATGTCCTCAGAGTTTCTCAAGGAAAAACATAAACAACGGAAGCTGACAGGAAAAATGGCCCCGGCTGCAAGAACGCAGGGCCTCACTTTTAGCACTAAACAGCGATAAAGCTGCGCCAGCTGGATTCAGTTGTCTTCAAAATATCACAGACAGGGTGTAAAACAGTATCAGAAAGGACAGGTAGTTATTTTTTGTGGGTTTTTTTGCAAAGAGCAGAGGTGTGATTCAGTGTAACCACCTAATTATGCCATTGATTAAAAAATTGCTGTCACACGGCTGGTGGTTTTCAGCACAGATGAGATCGTAAGGCTGGCTTCAGCATAGGCAGTACGTAGAATAAAAAGTGACTGTGTGCGTTTCCCTCTCGTCTCCGGCAGAGACAGAGACATGATGTGGAGCAGCAGAACGTGATTATTTAGGAGCTGTGAATTTGATTGTTTTCCCAAGGAGTAAATTAGATACTGTCAAATAAAAGAAAGGTAAAATACATCAGGCCCTGATTGATACCTGCAATTAATTATTCTGAAAACAGCACCTGTAAATGAGTCTGAATTTAAGTTCTGCACGGTGGAGCAGATGTGAATGGTGGGCGTTCATTTACGGAACTGTTGCCAGAGGACAGCAGTTGTCTCTGACTAAGATAGAACAAACTAATGAAAAAAAATACTTTGAAGGCTGCAGTGCACTGCAGTGTCACGTACGCCACCATTACTCCAGGCAACCGTCCACTTTACAAACCCTTTCATCATAAACAATGCATGCATATTTTTAGAAGAAGATCGCAGAGGTGGAAGCTGAAATACGCTGCAGTTTGTTGGGCGATTTGGAGATTGCCATCAGCCACTCTGTCATAACCGCGTGTGAGAGCAGTGCGGCAAAAGCTGCTCGTTTTCAAATATCTAAAACAAACCAATAAAACTTAAAGAGACTCTCTGGTGAAAGATGTCAGCAAACAGGCTGCTGTATGCAAAGGAAAATAAATATTTCAACAAAGAAGAGGTGCATCATTGTGTTTTGTTTTGTTTTATTTTTGTGTGTGCATACGTGTATGTGAGGGTAATTTATCAGAGAGCTGTTTTTGAGCGTGACAGTAAAATGCACCTTATTCATACATTATGACTCTGATAATGAAAGTCCTATTTAGACATTGGTATCATATTTCAACATTCTTTTTCATTTTAATCAGATTTCATTTTAGCATTTAAAAGATTTTCTCTGTTTCTCAAATTCTAAAATTACACAATTTATTCTTTTGGGAGCTTCCCTTCAACCTTTTTGGGAAGAGTTTAAAATGGACACGGCCGGCCGGACGCCTGGCTGTGACCTCACAACAGTGAAAACAACTTGATTGGACTGAGAGGAGAGATGAGAGAAGAGATAACTATTATTTGTCACTTCACCTTGGCTCCGGCGAGCAGGCCCAGTGAGATGGCAACTCGGGCCCGCAGGTCCGGTCTGTCCTTTGGCCACACGTACGTCAGCATCGCAGACAGGATCTTTGTTGAATTGATCTCGTTCAGCTGGGAAGATTAAGGAAACGCAAGTCAAGTTTTTTTTCCACCACATTACGTAAGTAAGAGTCAAAAATAGACATATGAAGTGAATTTAAGTCACTTTAATGTGAAATCTCTGATATTTTCTATGTTTTCCAAGTTTTGCCACCACTTGGAAAGCGGTGACTGATATCCAACGGGTTTGTGACAATAACCTAAAGACGGTTCTCTGGGTACAAACATGGATTAGTGAATATCAATAAGGATCTCTGGGTAGCATCTAGCAGCGTCCGTGGGCAGCTCTGATGTGACACTACAAATCCTCGCCTGTCGTCCCATGCAGGGTTTGAGAGCGCACTGGCACCGACGTGCCTGTTTACCCACGCTCCACCACACACCTGCCATGGGGAGATGCTGCAGGCCAGAGAATATGCATTAATTCCTCTAATCCGCTCAATATGGCGGCGGTGCCATACAGCAGCAGTGTGTGGCAGCACCTCCAAAAAAATTACAGTGAAACTGTGCCCAACACCTGGCTTTAATCAAACACAATCAAGCAAGATGTGGCACTCCAAAGAGAGGGGGATTAACATTGAATCATGAATGCATGACTGAGGCTTCCTGCGCTGTGCGTGCACACGAGTGAAAAACATGCAGTCGGCCTAAAATACAGATTGTGGAGAAAATGAGTTGCCATTCAGATCGAAACGTTTGACATTGAAAGGTGTTACAAGTGATGACGAGTAGGCAACATTTGCATGGTGTAATGAACTGGTCAATTGTTGAAATGTGTCTTTTTTTCAAACCTGATGCATCAATTAGACATTGATTAGCCAGTCGTATGTGATTTATATCACGCTACAGTTAAAACAGAGTCACAGGCTCTGCTTACTTGTGTTGTTGGCTTGTATGTTGAAAACCAGCACTGATTGACGGAAGAGAAAACAATTGCTCACTAAATCAATACAGAGGTTGAACATTTATTTGAGGTTCACCTGCATTTAAATTTGCATGTATGCTTGCCGCTTTTACCGCTTAGTGTGCGCACATTCAGGAAATCAACGCTCAAAGACGTGGGCTTCAAAAAGGAGAAACAATACTCACCACATTTTTTGGATCTGCGTTCAGTCCACCTCCTGCATTCCCATGCCAGCACGTTCTTTTGTCTGTAATCTGTAAATGCTGAGCAAACGTGATGTACTGTTACACTCTGTTTAGGTTTTAAGGGCATATATTTTTCATGGCTCAGAGAACGACTGGTGTGGGAGCCTTTATTTTCCGAGATTACTCATTATTATCAAACAAACGTACCTTGGCTGCCTCCAAGATCTGACGAGCGTTTTGGCTCCTGCTTGTGCTCCATGTTGCTTTTCGCAGATGTGGGTGGGAACTCAGCTAAAGCAAAAGAGAAAACCGAATCTGAATAGCTGTCATAGTAAAGCGCTAGACAAAATGTTCCAGGTGCGCAAATATGTTCGAGGGGTTGACACGGATTAGGCAAGAGGTGAGGACATACAGACCAAATACAGGTTTCATGGAAGGGAGAAAGTTGGGCCTCTTTGGTGGTTTTTGCAAAGGCAACATTAGCTGGACGTTGCTATGAGCATTTAAATCAATGACATTAAAACCACTGAGAGCCACATGATGTGAAATAAAACAATTTCATGGCATTATTTGCATCAGATCCCCTGTAAAACGGTGAACGAGTTAACATTCACAAACACACCAGGTAAATGGTTTCTTTGCAATGCAAAAAAGCAGAGAGCTTAGACTCTGTGTTGCATTTATACACAGTTCCGCAAACACACAATTGTTTACTGAGTAAAATGAATGGGCCGACATGTTTTCCTTACAATTGCATGTATTCACAGCCAACATATTTTTGAAGAATGAAGTGTTTCAATAGTTATAAAGGATGAATCTGCCTGCCTTTTATTTGGGCTGATCATTAATAATAAAAAATAATAATGACGCTTGTCAGGCAGTATCGTTTGTTCTTATGATGTCATATTATAATTATCATAGTTTTGTTATTATTACTGTAACAGACAACTTGACAAAGCCAAATTGAGCAGTACACAAGGTCAACAAATATGATTTAGTGTATAATTTGCGGCATAGTCATTTGTTTAATAGGTGTTTGTTTGAAACATGCTCACACTTCATGAGAACTGAACACAAAACAATGAACTAAGTCAGGAAGTAACTGTGGAAATGAGAAGGAAAGTTTTCTGACAAAAACAGCTGACGTCACGGTCAGTGACATGAGGTCTTGTGGATGGGAGAACCGACCGCTTGACTTATCTCTGATGTTGACTCCTTGTCAGTCGTCTGCAGTCACAACACGTGACTCAGATCTGGGCAAAGTGTGACCAAGGTAAACAGTGGCTGGTCGGGTTTTAAAGCTTTATACTTGACCTGCGGCCTGATCTATGACAAAACCTCAACCTGATGCAATCATTTCTGATTATTGTATAATGTAAACAAACGACGTCACCCGAGTGGTGGTTATTATTGAGTTAGCCAGGCAGCTAACTACCGGACCGTGTTTCAAAGTTGGACACACAGTTGTCGGGCATTATATCAACGTGACATTAATGGTAAATAGTGACGTCATGAAAATACTGTCAACACAACACGAGACAACTTTTCTAAAAGTTAGTGCGGCGCACGTTTTCTGTCTGCCCTTGTATGCCGACACACACCACAAACATGATGTCCTTCCCTCTTTCCCTCCCAGCCGGACATTCCCTCACCTGATATGTGTTTTGAAGTTGGTGGTCCTTCCAGTTGCCCTCCCGACTCCTATTCCAAACGTGATACGAGCTCGTCTGTCGCAGAAGCAGCGCTAATTTTCGTCTTTCCAGGTGAAAACCGCATTTCAGCGGTACTAACATCGGCGCCATGTTTGACGAAAAGCGGGGAAGGCGGACACGCAGGACGCCGGGTCGTACGTCATTTCCGTCGACGTCGGCGCAAGTGTCAAAGCTAGCAAGTAAGCAGCTTTACTTGTCTCAGATAAAAAAAAATTTGCGAACGCATCCTTCGGCCTGATCGATTTAAAAAAGAAGAAGCGTGATTTTGACGGTGCTTTCGCGGTTGAGTAGCTGAAGGTTTGTGAACGTGTTCGCTCATGAGTAGAACGTTTTTGTAAAGTTGTACAAATCGGTGACATTCACCTTAAGGCAACGGGGAGCTAAAGGAAGAACACGTTGTCTGTCGTCTGCTTTGTGTGACAGCGTGCGAGCCGAGCGATCCGTCACAGACTCTCTTTGGGACGCTGTCTTAGGGAGACCCCTGACATCTCGCACAACAAGATGCCATGCCACAACCAACAGCTGAGCAGTGTCAACAGTGGCCAGGAGCACCCAATGAAGCAGGTCCGTTTTGCTAATAGCAGCAGCAGTAGCAGCAGCAGCAGCAGCAGCAGCGTCCCCGCGGTGCTTCCCTCCCCTGAGGCAGGCGATGGCACCATACATGCTGTAAACCAAGATAACATCGGACCTCAGCTCAAGCTGCTCCCCCTGAATGACCAGATCCGTGAATTACAGACTATAATCAGAGACAAGTGAGTCATAAACTCCTCCTGACTTCAACTGCAGTATCGCACTGTCCTTCATGTTGTGTAAAAGGTGTGGGATAATAATGTCAAATGATCTCACCGTGATCAGTGTTGGCGAGTAATCTATTACAAAGTAACGCACGTCTGTAATTAAACTACTTTTTGAGTAATGGGGTAATGTAACGGGATTACTGTAGCAAAACTGGTAATTATATCATAATTACTTTCCAAAATATTTTGCAAGCTAAAAATGTCTTATCCACAAAATGTCTGAAATTTTGAAAAACAACCAAGAACAATGATGCTGCCATGCATGCAACGTCATTGATATGCCGGAAATAAAAAACATTTTTTTGAGTTCATCTAGTCTAAAATCAAAGAATCGGTTGGTTCGTTGTACGCTATGTGCAGGAAAGACGTTCTCAACTTCGAAAACATCCGGGTGCACTGCACTTTAATAATTCCAAAGCACTGAGCAACTGCTACTTTATCCTTTTTTAACTAAAGTAATTGGTAATTAGTACTTGATTACTTGTGAAACATAGTACTTAACGAAGTAATCAGATTACTTTTTAAATGAGTAATCCGTAAGCACACAGGGCGTCCAACATGCGTGTTTAGGACTCAGTCATAACATGAGCATGACTGACCTAACTCCAGAATCTGTCATTTTTTTGTCATCATAGAAAAAAACAAGCAATTTTAGATTAAAGCCAATCCCCTTTATTTCATCCCGCTTCATTCTGCAAAACGTTTTCTTTTGTTGTTTTGTCTCAAGTCTTCTAGACTTTTAAGTTCAAACAAGAACAAATGTTGACTGTTTACTACAACATAAACCTGTTTCATCAATAGCTGCACTGACGCCTGCCTGAATGAAATATTTCTACTGATTATAATGTGGAGGATAATTACTTGATCAAAATACTAATTATGGCGAGTATAAGTACAGTTTTTAAAAACTTATGTTTTGCTTTGTCACGGTGTTGACAACCAAGCAACTGCTAGAAAATCATGTTCAGTCAGGTAAAGCTATTCCACTTAATAGACAGCTGGGATTGGCTCCGGCACACCTGTGACCCCGAGTGCAGGACACGTAGTGATGGAAAATTAAATGGATGAATGGATGGACATGAGGAAATAATGGCTTTTTGCAAACCTACTAATTGAAAACACAGGCTGAACGATGTATTCAAGTCTATATTGATATTTTCAGGTCAACTAGCAGAGGAGACTTTGTGTTTTGCGCTGATCGACTGGTAAGATGACTCACTGTGACTCAGTACTGCACTCTACAAACTTCATACCGCCACCTCTCTGTCGGTAAGCTCACATCTCTTGCCTGCATCCCCACCCCCCCTGTACCCTCCCACCCTTCTCATGACAGATCAGACTAGTGGTGGAAGAGGGTTTGAACCAGCTGCCTTACTCTGAGTGCACTGTGACCACGCCGACAGGTGAGGATAACGGTTTAAAGTTTGAAATGAGTTCACTTTGAAGCTTCCACATCAATTTAACTTGTTATGATTTGGCTAATTGAAAAAAAAAAATGAAGAATGTATCATTGGGTGGGCTTGTTGTTGATACAACTTTGCACCTGCTTTTTGTTGGCTCTAGGATACAAGTACGAAGGTGTGAAATTTGAAAGGGGCAACTGTGGAGTCAGCATAATGAGAAGCGGTGAGTTCAAACCTGCTGTGCCTCGCCCACCGAGTCAGATTCTTTTGCTTGTGACTGCAGGAATACAGGCCCGCGTGCAGAGTCGACACACTGCACACTCGGTGCAGAGTTTACCGACGAGCCGTTTATTTTGCGCCAGCGTTCATTCAGATTTCTCTTCGCTGCGACTTTGAGTGATCAGTTGAATACCTAATGGAAGTTTCGCAGCACAATGATGTCAAATGGGACCTTGAGATGGATGAGTGCACTTCACCGAGCGGCAGGGACCCTCATTTGTTCTTTCACTTGCAGCTTTAATGAGGCGTTTCTAATTATGCTGCGTTTTTTTTGTTGTTTTTCCATAAACTGCAGGCAGCAGCAGTGCAAAGTCGCCGTAATGTTTCGCGTTCAGCTGCCGCGCGAATGAAAGAACGGGCGAAGTGAAGTAGCTCGGGCCACAACGCTAACCTAATTAACACGACGATGAAGCTTGCGCATTTCGATGTGTGCCATCACAGGTGAGGCCATGGAGCAGGGCCTGCGCGACTGCTGCCGCTCCATACGCATCGGCAAGATCCTCATCCAGAGCGACGAGGAGACGCAGAAAGCCAAAGTCTACTACGCCAAGTTCCCCCCAGACGTATACAGAAGAAAAGTCCTGCTCATGTACCCCATCCTCAGTAAGTAAGGGACGCCCGAACGCCCCGTCGGCTGCCTTCAGTCGCCCGCAAATGTCAAGAGGTATCTATTTTTGTGCAAATGCAGAAAGTTTCATGTATTTATTCATTCTGACCTTCAACTGCTGCGTCTGCATTTCCACACCATGCCGGCCCATTCACACTGTTCCCATAATTACAGCTTTCATGGGGTAAATTATACACTGCCTGGGAAATGGCCAGCAAGCTGCTGAATAACATAATGAGGCCCAACAAAAATAGTATCCTAATGGCCTTCGTTCCAAGTGTCAAAAGGCAGCTTTTTCTCTCTCTCTCTCTCTCTCACACACACACACACACACACACACACACACACACACACACACACACACACACGCACACAAACTCTCCGGACAGAGAAAACTGCATTCTATGAAGAAATGGTCGAGGTGGAGGTCACGCATTATTTGTGACATCACAAATAATTAACTTTAATAGGCCTGATTTGTCGACCTCCAAAATCACTTAAAATGTGCTATGAATGCCAAAAGAATAAATGTTTTATATGTGTATATTTATATACATATATGTATTAGATTATATTTATTTATTTATTTTAAAAGTAATAATCTGAAAAGAAGTGAAAAGCGTACAAGGAGCTCAGACACGTGTGCTCAATAGCAAACAGCTGAGTATCATTTCCAGGTTCTGATTCACTCTTATATTCCAGTAATAACAAATGAATAAGTCTGTTATTACGGTCTGTGTGCGCGTGTGTGTGTGTGTGTGTCTTCAGGCACAGGGAACACGGTTATCGAGGCAGTGAAGGTGCTGATCGAGCACGGCGTCCAGCCCCGACACATCATTCTCCTCAGCCTCTTCTCCACACCTCACGGTACGACAAACACCACCGGCAGGCCCGCAACCAATTTGCTTCTGTTTACCCAGCCAGCTCTCACAGCAAGTCTCCCAGCCTCCCCGGCAACCCACTTCCTGCTCCGCCGCCACCGCCGAGTTCAGAAAGGACACCAGCTGATAACGACGCTGTTCGGTGCCGCTGTTGTTTTGACTCGGCACTTCAGGCAGCAGAGCTCTTTTTTTTTTAATTAGTACTGACACAAAGTTACAAATGTCTCTTTTACTGTGTTGGTTGATTGTTTTACCTTTAACTGGCCGATGGGCTCTGAAAGTTCAAGACAAATTTCCTCCTGGGGGCAATAAAGTTTATTCTGATTCTGATTCTGAGAATCAAAGCAGCAAGTTCAGACACAAATTTGGTCAAATTTCCCATAAAGGATTTCGATGGAACAGTCTTATGTGTCCACCCTTCCCCCCACCTCAGAGATCTCTTTACTCCTTCACCCTTCTTTGATTGTGGCTTCTGAAACTGGCTCTAAGTATTTAAAACATGAAAATCTGAAGGGCATGTCACGTAGAAAAACACATTTTAAGCCATTCCTTCATCTCCATGAATCAGTGCATTTTTTTCTTTTTGCAGCAGATGTTTTGGAGAGAAGTAACTGTAGTGGTTTTTCTTTTCAGCTGTCAGAATTTTAGTATCTTTAATTGCAGTTAAGACTGACACTGATCTTCTCATTGATTTACATGTTTTCAGTAGATATTAAACACAATATTTCTTCAGTCTAATCCCTATGTTTCCTTTTTCTCACTCAGGTGCTAAGTCTATCATCCAGGAGTTTCCAGACATCACCATCTTGACCACAGAGGTTCATCAAGTGGCTCCAACACATTTTGGACAGAGGTACTTTGGCACCGACTAATCAGAGGTCACAGCGAGGGACACAAATCTTCAAAGTGCGCTGGGTATATTTTGCTCATTTTGTTTCACTGTATCTTTTGTTGTCCTTGTGCCAAAAAAAAACCAACTGCTTCTATCTCCAAAGTTCCCAGATTTAATCGGAATGATCATATTTATTCTATTTTGCTTTTTGTTTTTGTTTATTTGCGGCGTATACTCCTGCTAAAAGAAAGCCAAGAGACACTGAGCTATGTAATGGGTTGAACTCTGATGATTTTATTTTGCATGTTACAACATCTGAAGGAAAATAAAGAATTTATATTTGTTAACATACAAGAAACAAATGGAATTGACTCAGTACTTCTGGTGTCCCACGCGAGAAGGATAGAGGGAGAGTGGGAGGGGGGGAAGGGGGGGGGGGGTCCGGAAACTTTCTCTCCAGTGAAATAGTCCTAAAATCAAATGGGTATAATTTGTCCTGCTTTCTTCATGTTATAAATACGCTGTCAGTGGATAAAAGCACATAGCAACGATAGAGTATTTTAAGTGTTGCTTGTTAGGGCACAAATATACAGACACTGCCTGCAGCAGTAGTGAATCAGTAAACTTAATACACAGAGAAACTGCTGAGGTTTGAAACAATAAATAGACACAAGACTGCATGAAAGACACCCAGATGCTTTCTACCGTTTTCTACCATGCTCTCCATCAAACTATACACTTTTAATCAACAACATGTTATGATGTACATTTGTCAGACCCAAGCTGCATTGGATTTGGCTTACCCCACAAAGTAGAAAAGGAAATAAAAAAAATAAAAAAGAAAATTCTGAAAAGATGAAGAAGCAAATGTTGAGATCAAACAAGCTCTGAGGTTTGGCGAAGGCCCAGCATTCGACGAGACTGAATAAACACGTTATCTCACTCACTCAGGATTTAGCGCACTGAACACGGACTAAACAAACACTCCCACTGAGAAAAATCTGCTTCATTGGTATTAAAAATGTTTCAGATACATAATCACAGGTAGAAAAACACTCAGGTTCAACATATTACAGAGGACCAATTACCTGCACCAACCAGTGGATGAGGATCAGTCGTCACCTACACACACACACACAGCTACCCCAGAAATAGACAAAAAACAAAACAGGAACCATCGCCAAGTCCAAAAACATTATTTTGTGCCACATTGATTTCACCTCAGTTCTTTTTACTGCATCCAAACAGAAGTGAAGTCGCTCGAGCGATGGAAAACATGCTACAATAAAAAAGTAGTGACGCTCACCTGTTTCCAATACCACAAGATCAAAATGCATCTCATACTGCATTTTAAAGTCAGCCATGACACCGAAGCCGTGCGACTTTTAGGATTTACAGTTCACTCAGGATATGGCTTGACGGAAAACAAAATGATAAACACACATGGTCTACGGTTAAGCTCAGGATTAATCCTGATGGGCTGCAGCCAAGTTGCTGTGATGCTGCTTCCAGTACACGTCCGTCACGGGGACGTTTGCGATCGCGTCCTCGCGTACACGACATTAAAGTGATTTTTTTTTTTTTTTAGCCACGAGAGGTCAGTTCATTAGCAGGCGCCAATCATTTTTGGCACGGTCCACTCACGACTGTGGCGCTGGATACATTCTGGGCGGATACGGACTCCCACGGTACAAGGACAAATGGATGAGGGTGGAGGTCAGGTGTGGTGCATTGGTATGTTTACATTATTTACTTTTATTGTGAAAAGAAACGCGTTTAAAAACGTACGAGTGTGCTGTAAGACCCCGAATGAGGCCGGAGAAGGAAAATTGCGCAACGGCGTCGTCGCAAACGGTTCAAAGGTGCAACGCTGTAAAGCCCACGCCGCCACGGGCATCGCAAAAAGAAAGAAAAAATAAATAAAGACGATGCCGATGCAGAGGTTGTCCATATGACAGCAGTTTGTAATCCCCCAGCGGTGCCTTCAGATGAGCAGTGTGAGGAAAATATCCCACCCACGGTACCATATCTAACAGATGTCTCGTGTTAATGAGGTGGCGGTGAAGGGGGGGGGGGGGAATTATAAGAACCCAGCTCTTCTAAACTTGACAGGAGCAACTCATTTTAACTAACATTTCAGCATTGATATTGATATTAAAAGAAAAGTGCAGAATGATAAAATCTTAAAGAAAATCCCAAAATGACAAGTCGTATGTATCAGTGCTATACATCGTTTAACGTAGCTGTGCCTCGTAAAAGCTACAGATCTTTCATAATTAAATACCTGGTAAAATAAAAATGTTTTTGCTGTTAAACCTTCCTCATGAATCTGCACCTGCAGTGCCACGCTCAGCAGCAGTTATTTTATAACTGCAAGAAAATAAAGGTACAGTATCTTGCCTCCCATCATGAAGTAAGAACAAAAAGGAAATATTCAAGTAAAGGACAAGTACTTTCAAAAAATTGTACTTGAATACACTTAGTGCTTTGTAATATCTGACAGATCTGAGGTGATGCTACTGGTTGTTTTCCGGTCGAGCTCCTCTGGGATTCATCATGTAAAGCAATCAGGACAAAAGTGCCAGCGAGCCTCCCAGCGAAGGTCCTCATCCACCACTGGTCCCCCCTCAGATCTCATCTCTCATCCATCCACGTAATCTGGAATGCCTCATGGAACGCGGTGCGTGTGTGATGTGAATACACATCACCTCGGCGAGTTTGACGTGGTCCTTCTTTCAATCGCTACTCTTCCATCTCAATGGTCACAGAGGGATCCTGGCTCTCACCTAGGGGGAGAAAAAAATCATCTTATTATGTCTTATAACATTAGCATGTTGCCGTTAATCATTGGACTCTGTTAAATTTCACCACCAGGTGGTAGCAGAATAGAACACTGGTTTAGAGGAAAAGCTACACTTGAATTTTCGGATGAACAAGTTTGGATGCTGAGATATTCATTTATTTATTTTTTTTTATTTTTATTAACAGACTCAAGGTCCAGTTCACAAGATTAGAAAAAACAAACATCAATCAAGCAAAAAAAAAAAAAAAAAAAGAATACAGCACGGGGTCATCTAGCGACCCCCATTTACAAGGCACACGTTCCAGTGTTTCCAGAACTGTGACGTACAGCGTGTGGAACTGCACCTAATGTTCGACAGGCCCGAGACAATCTGATTTTCAGAATTATTGAGACGACAACTGAACTTAGACATCATAAGCCTTAACACAGATTGCAGAGTGTTCACTTGAGCAGACACAAACATTTCCGAGGCACTGGTCCATCTGGGCCTCTTTAGCAGTATCCTCAGACAGTCATTGTATGCAACTTGTAGTCTCTGGAAGCTCGCTCTCTTGTAATTTGACCACAGATGTGCAGTATAGAGTGGCGTGCAGTCAGCCTTGACCAGAGTCAGTTTCACTCCATCAGAGCAACTACCAAATTTACAGCTCAGTACATTTGCTTGCACATATAGCACACGACGCAGTCGAAAAATGTCCTCGTCATCAGTTAGCGTGTCAGTGATCACATGACCAAGATATTTCACCTGGCTACATATATTCAAGACATGACCAGCCAACTTCAAGTCAGGGAAAACCAGCCAATCTGTCCTCAATTGTCCTGGAAATCACAATAACACTCTTGGAATTATTGTATTTTATGTCCTGTAGCTCCCCATATTTGGAGCACACATTAAGGAGCTGCTGCAAACCGGCTGGGCTTGGGCTAAGTAGAACACAATCATCTGCGTACATAAGCTGGTTCACAACTGTACCACCAACCACACAGCCAGTTTTACACATTTTTAACTGTTCTGATAGACTGTTCATATAAAAATTAAATAATATAGGAGACAGGATGCTCCCTTGCCTGATTCCATTGCTGACTTGGAAAGGGCTGGATACACAATCATCCCATTTCACCTGCATTGTCTGGTGTGCATACCAATACAAAAGGATTCTTACAATGTATTTGGGAATGCCTGCTTCGCTCAATTTTTTAAATAACTTTCCATGGTTAACACAATCAAATGCCTTGGAAGCATCTAAGAAGCACATAAATACTGAGGGGTTTTTCCTTTTGTAGCCAGTCAATAGTTCCTTTAAAATATAAATACACATCTGTACCATGCTTAGGTTTAAAACCAAACTGATTATCTGCAGAGCTAATTAATGAACTGACTCTTTCCAGAAGGATGTGTTCAACAACTTTAGACAGAACACCAGCGAGGGCAATGGGTCTGTAATTATCTGAACTGCTCACATTCCCTGCTTTATCCTTGATGACAGGGACCAGCAGCACTGACATCATGGAGTCTGGAAGATAGCCATGAACCATGAAGGCAGTAAAGCACAGCGCAAGGAGAGGAGCTAGCCTGGGACTAGCTAGCATTAGATGTTCAGCAGAGATAGAATCCATACCTGTGAATTTATTGACTGATAAGTTTTGGATAACTATACACTTCATGGGTCTTGATTGTGCTCACACCTTCAACATTGTCTACTAGATAAAATTCAGATGGGGCACAGTTAAAATGTTTATTACAATGCGGCTGCCAGAGTGCAGCAATTGCATTTGCCCCAGAGACTCCATTTATTGTGCATGGTAAAGGAGAGCTGGCAAATTATTGACAAACTTCACCTCCTTCCAAAAGGCTTTGGTATTTTTAAGCAAAAGCTTCTTGGCCATGGAGTCAGTCCTCAAAGTTTGCTCATTTCTGCTAATGTAGCGTATAGCATATTTGTATTTTGCATTCGTATGCTTCTTATGTTCAAAAATAGGACCCTGTCTAGGCTTACCAGCCAAAGACCAAGATTTAGTAGCTTCACAAGCCTCAGCATAAAAATCAGCCACCTAAGTATTCCAGCCAGGCCTAACTTTTCCTTTTTTTAGGTCTACAGAGAGGTTTACTGGCTTCTAGAAGAGTTGTTACAATATGATTGTACAATGCCGCAAATTATAGTTGGATTTATTATAGTTGGATTTTTCACTACTATTCCAATTAATTTACATGTGGTAGTTAGTTTCCCGCATAAAACCAGGGAGTTGAATAATATTTTGCAAAAGCTTCACAGAATACAAAATCAACCATATGTTTCATTAAATAAGACTCAACTTCCTCTACTATAAAAAGCTGACCCACAATTATGTGCCTCCTGTATTAACCGACAATGAAACCATTATCTCATTATTATTATTATCTTAGTTATTTTCTTACTTGATGCAAAACTTCCTCTTTTGAAGGAATGTATCATGGATAAAGCTACACAAGGTATGCAGAAGTTGAAGTGAGACAGTGAAAGAGAATTTAGGTGACTCACCCAGACTTTCTTCGTCAGAGCCTTCGCCAGACTCCTCCCACATGTCCTCGTTTGCTAAAAGCGGGTTGTGGGACTCGGAGGTGTGATTCTTCAGGGGGAAGTAGTGACCGTTCCCTTGGCTGACGTGTTGTTGCGCAAAAGATGATGAACGCACGTTAAGAAAGTCATGACCACTTTTAAATCTCATGACTTGTTCTGATTTGTAACCAGTGCTGAACATAATAGTGTATTCTGAAGACAAGCCGTGTCACTTATCTGGCCCTTCTGTATCTGTTATTCAATTAATTGTATCCACAGAGTTTAATAGCACATCTTATTTTGTGTGTGATATTTTAAAAAGCGTTTACAAGATGGAGTGGAAAATGCTTGGCACAGACTGCCTTGGTGTCCGACTCACCTTGTAAAAACAGGGATGAACCACATCCTCCGATTCTCTCCGAATACCTGCCGCAAGTTTCTGCGTAAACCTACATTAAATCCATTTCTGTCAGGTCCACTGATAAAAACAGGTGCTGAGAAGGCCTCTGAAAGACAAGATCAATGTAAGTCATTAAACTTTAAATATTAGTGTAATAACAATAATAATAGTGTTAAATAATAATTATTCGGCAGCAGGGTTTTCTGTTGAGGCCTCACCCAAAGTGGATCTGTTCTTTGCCACTAACCAACAGTGGTAACTGAAGAGGAACATGAGACTGACGAAGAACATGAGTGCCACAAACATGAGGAAGAGGACATGAAACTTTGCAGGCCCGTTGGGCAAGTCCCCCTGGAGGAGAGAAGCAGGACAACAGGTGCAATGGGGAGTCAATATATACAAGAGCTCCAAATGATTACAGAGACTTCGGGTCTCCGTTGCTAATGGAGAAAAACATTCTTGGCAAATAATGCCATCGTCAGACGTGTCACAATATTGATCAGTTGCCACACTCACCACCCAGAATTTGAGAAAATACTGAAAGACCGTCGCTGCGATGAACACGCAGTAGAGTATGGAGTACGAGAGGAAGAGCAGGAAGAACTTGTAGTTGGCGAAGCCCACACAGTTGTTCACCCTGAAACAAAATCAGTTACAAACATTAAACAAATTAAGCATGAAACTGCTTTTAATGAGAAAAAAAAATCCTGCAAATGAAATCTTACCAGGGACAGTGGTGGTCCATCTTTAAGACACATCTTTAAAAGAAAAACAATCATGTAAATGCATTCACACTTGACATCAAGTGTTTTCAACAATTCTCTTCTGGTCTTCATGTCTTTTTTCCTTTAGTCCAAATTTAAATACGCTTCGCTCCTCAAGTGGTCTGAGAGAGCTTTGGTGATTGCTCTTAATAACCCCGACAGACCACTCGGGTGTCCTTTCAGGCGAAGCAACACCCTCCTAATGACCACAGGAAAGGCCGACTTACGTTTCACAAACGGAGCAGTGGTGACAGCGGTCGGGCTTCAGCACCTGGCAGCGGTCGCAGAACCTGATAGCTGGAGGGGAAGAGCAACGACCAGCTGAATGAATGACATCTGAGCTGAGCACCAAAGCACTTCCTGCCACCCAGAACCTGGTCTTGGCGGTCAGCACTAATGAAAAAAGCTGCCTTGGCGGATTACTGTGCGTGAAGATGCTCAGGAGTGCGCACATAGCTAATTGCCTGAGCGTTTTTACCAAGACACTGTCAGTTTATTGAAGATGTAAGGATGTGGTTTTGAGATAACTGTGAACAGAGTAATTACAAACGGCTTTGCAATGACAACATACCTCCAGACTGAGCTCTGGTGTAAATGGGCAGCTTCCTTGCAATGTCAACCAGGATCTGCTTTTGTGCGTCTAGTCTTTCCTCCATCTCGTACCTCTGCTTGTCTGAGTATGACAGCTGAAACTGGAGCAAGAAACCCCGAGTCACCTTTGCTTTGTGTTTAACTTTCAAACCAATGGCAAAAAACCGCTCAGAATACCTTTTTGCACGGTGCTGCAGGAGGAGTGAATATGGACTTCCAGTAGGTCCACGAGAACATGGCAAAGCAGACATGAAACACTAGAAGATAGGCCACTGGGAAGGGGAAACAGGGGTCACCATTATCTACAGAGCTTGAACTGATTTGCTGGGGGGTGGATGGGTTAATAAAGGTTCGATTTAAGCTGTGAACTTACCCTTTTCTAGGTTGTTGTTAAGTGTGACTGCGAAGAAAACAACAGGAAATGTTTTAACACACACAAACTCGTACCGATTTTTCTTTCTTATTAACGTGAAACACCGGTTTGACTGGAGCGAATCCAGGCTATCGTGACTAGCCGACCAAAGGCTCTTCGTATCAACAACCGACCTGTAGGCAAGGCGTCGCAAACTGGCGGGGAGTGAACGGTGACAAATACCCCGAATCGCCTTGATTCTAAGAGTAAATGTAACGTGGAATCGTAAAGAAAGGCGCCCACCCAGCAGCACTTCCGCCTACTGTGCTAGCTCCTGTTTGATGCAGACCAGCGGTGTTTTGTCAACACGACTGTGCGGCAGTCTGCGACGTCTGCGGCTACGCAGTCCAAAAAAATAAACTCCAGATACAAATAAAACGAGAGTGTCATACTTACAAAGACATAGCGCAAAGACGTAGGCATAGTAAGACCACAACACCACGGCGGTGATGATTAGCACGGGTATCCAGGAGAAGACCCTCTGACAGCACCTCAAACCCCTGGACAGAGCCATGTTCCGTCTGACTGTTCGCTGTTCTCTGCCTTCGATTAGCTTTCCTGCCGGGATTTTACTATCGGCGACATCGGCGAGCGATTCGAAGCACTGTAGGCAGGGCAGTGCAGTGCAGATGGGGGGTTACAACACAGACAAAATAGAAGTGTAATTATAAATAAACACAGTACATTTTTCCCTTAAATGCGTATGGTTACAATTGTGTTATGACTGTGTCTAAGTATAAAGTATTTTTACAATAACAACAGGATTAGAAAAGAATGACAAAAATGGTTGCAGCATGAGAAAAGCAAATCCACCTTTATTCCATTTATTTTTTTTAACCCACTGAAGTTTGATGCCATGACATCCACAAGTTTCTGTGCCTTCACGTTAGTTAATTAGAGCAGCTTTTTCTGCGGTTCATACCTTAAGAGTGAGTGCCTCATCCATCCATCCATCTTCTATACCTTTCTCCAGCAACCCAGGTTGTGTGGAGGTTACTGGAGCCTATCCCAGATGTCATAGGGCAAAGGTTACATGCATGTGTATATCCTTTGTCAATCAACGTCTCTCACTTTACTTTAAAGCGGCACCGACGGCCGTATTCATAAATTAAAATAAAGAAATAGAGAGATACCTGGACATCTGTGGTTACTTTTAAAAAGGAATTTTAGCTTGGTATCGGTTTAACCTGGAGATGTTTACCAGCTGTGCAAGTTTCAATCCAGACACTCATCACCAAAACAATGAGGTTTTGTTTCTCCATGTCATTATTTACTTTGCACCATTAGACTTTCAACTCATGGATTACTTTTTTTTATTTAAATGCATTTTTCAACATATTGTGGTTTACACCGTCTCCCTCCCCCTCCGCTGTGTGTACCAAGGTAATTTAAGTTCATTTTGTGGTGCAGCCCCACGTGCATTTTGCACCACTAACCTATAGGAGGTGCTATGAGACTATTTTTTTTCTTTTCTTTTCTTGAATCAATATCACAAATCCGGAGTGGGCCTGAAATCTAAACAGAAATGAAATATTGATAATAGTAAGCCAGCGAGAGTCTATTGTGAAATTAGTAAGTAAGACAGGAAGTAATCATTAGAAGTGTTCACTTGCAAAAGATTGGGTATCTGGAGCAAATGTTGATGTTAAATCAATGAAAATGTCTCGGGTAATCTGATTACACGTGCAATTACATGTGTTTCAAGACAATTGTTTAGGAGCCACTGATGTTTTGTTTGTTGGTTTGTTTTATTGATTGATTGACCGACTGATTGATTGATTGAGTGACTGATTGTTTTTGAGAAAATAGCTATAAAAAAAAATGTCTGGACCAACACCGACGGTTACCTTCCATGTTTAGACATCTGTTTATTACTGCAGTCATTACATAATCTGTCACTCTAGATTAACGTTATCTTTGTTCATTTTTGCCCAACTTCAAAGTTTTCAAACTCTTTTATTTCTCCATAACTGTGGGCTGTACTCGCTGGTTCAAAGTCACAAATCAGGGACAAAGAGATCTGAGAATAAAGAACACAATATGAAAAGTTGAAGATATGTTGGGGTGGGCGATAATCTGATTACTCCTTGGCTTTGTTAAAATCTCAACAGCATTAAACAGCAGCCACACGAGTTGAAAGAGTCTCCCTGACTCCCTGTGGAAGACTGAAGACGTGCCGTCACCCCCGTGACGCGGTTGTCTGACACAGTGCGTAACAGAAAGTGTAATGGTCTCCTGATTGTGGGAACGCCGCGGAGCTTGTCGTCACGTCGCGTCTCCCCAGAGTGCCTGATGCGTTTCCCTCTGGCCTCTCAGCAGCCCGGCACCAGTGTTTTATCACAGGGTTGCGAGCGCTCCACCTGCCCTCCTCTTTTTACATCATGTAAGTTCCCCTCTGACCTCCGGGGACCTCGTCTCCTCCGTCAGCCCTTCTGTCAGCATGCTGACACCTTGTCCCACTTCAACACATCGTCTCACGCCGGTTCCTCGATTCCAGCCATTTACACCCGCCTACCATTCCCTGCTCCTTCCTCCTCCTCTTCCTCGCCCTCCTCCTCTTTTAGGCCGGTCGTGATGACAGCTCCTCTCTCATTCAGCCGCTCATCAGCAGCAGGGAGCGGCCGTCCCTCCATCATCACGCCGGCAAAAAAAAAACTCCCCCTGTCCACTGCAAAGCCGCTGTGTGACTGTATTGTGTGGCCTCTTAATCACAACATGCGCCACGGTGTAAAAGCATAATACAATTTGGAAGAAAAAACACACACAGACACAAGGAGGTCTGTGGAGCAGGTTGAGGCAGAACCCATGTTGTCAGAGACTAAGTGTGAGAGTAACCGCTGGTGGTGCATTCCGTGCCACCCTGGTCGTGGTCCACGTAAACTGAGAGCAAAGAGGATGGAAGGAGAGCCATTTGTGGGGCAGCCATGCGTGGCTGCAAAAAAAAAAAAAAAAAAAAATTATTTGACTTGGCTCCGCTCGCCGTTACACCTTGAAGACGAAGTGGCACTTAAGAGTGTGCATTTCATTTGACCCCTGAGGCTCTCGTGTCACACAGTCAGTGCCGCACTGTCACTGCTGGCCTTGGGGAATGCTGATGGTGCAAAGCACTCAGAGGAGTGATCCATCCACTTTGGAGGGGGGAGGTAGGGAGGGCAGCAAGAGGGCCCGTGTGTGTGTGTGTTTGTGTTGTGTGACAGGGGAAGGAAAATGAGATGTTTGTTATGTGTGTTTTGCGGGCTGCATGATACAATATCAAGTTTTTAAAGGGATTTCATTCCCCGCATGCTTCAGTGTCTGGACGGCAGAGTTCACCGCGTGTGCATCCGCCGCCCAGCCAGTAATATGCAGCGCTCGCTCTCAAGTCAGTCTGCCCATCCGGGCATATTTTCGCTGGTGCGCATCCAGGTGGAGCAGGCAGCAACCGCAGCACAGCTCAGCACACACTTTTAGGCAAAGAGACTGAAAAAAAGGTGCACGTCTGCACGTGAGGTGCAATTAGGGAGACAGAGCCGTGCGAGAAAACGTGGCCCTGGACATCATCCCCAATTCAGCTCAACACTGCCCAGAAAAGAAGCTTAATGCATTCTACCATTAGCCTCAGTGCACGCCTGCACTGACCTCAGAGCAGCCTGGAAACTTGTTTTTCGAGACCCTGACGCCTGTTCGAATAGACCTCACGTTTCGAAATGCCTTTAAATGCAGCCAAATATGATCAGCAGTCAGCCAGCCAGCCAGTCAGACAGTCAGGCAGGCAGGAGAGAAGCTCCCAAAACACGCGTAGGCTGCAGCAGTTCTGCCTGGCCTCCGCTCACATTCACACCTAACAGCAGAACAAACAATGACAGGGCGGGAAGGAATTGCAGACACCTCACCCTGCATGTGTAAAAACAAAAGCTGCTCCAGGGCGGACTCTTCTGCGTCTTCAACAATCATGGAAATTGCGACGGCCACGCCGCGCAGGCCGCGCTCAGACAAAGGTGTTTGGCTCCAATTGTACGTGTCATGTCCTCGAGGGCGACTTCTGTGTCATAGTTACTGCGTGGAGCTCTGTTAATTTTTTTTTTTTTTTTTTTTTTGACGCGGACAGGATCTCAATGGAAAATGTATTTCATCTGCGTCGGCGTTCTTTGATGTCTGCACTTGTCATCACGCAGATTAATTGATTTTGCTGTGGGATTAAGTAATTCATTGCGTCTAACCATATAATAATATTTGGGGCGGGACATCAAAGTCAGCTCTGTCGCTTTTCTGGGCGTTTTCTTTTTTTTTTTTTTCAAAGGTAAAGCAGGGTCTGCGCTCTGTCTAAACTTAACCACCTCCTCGCCTCTGAGAATTTGAAATGGAAAATCTGATCCCGAGAATGTGAGAGCGAAAAGGCAACCCCTCGCGCTCAGAGGACGTTTTCATCACCTCTGGGCCGGCTGCTCGGCAGATACTTCTGATTGCATCAATGTGTCCGACCGAAGGGAAGTGGTTGTTAAGTGCTGCTGGTGAGACATAAACAGAGAGGGAGCGCGAGACTGGACAGTGTGGGCAGAGGGAAAGTCTCTCACCTCTCAGGTCTGGATGATGACTCCTCTGTCGCAGGGTCATAGAACACCAGCAGCAGTGCAATATCAAATAAGACGAGTGACTCCTGTCATTCGTTTTATTGTTCTGTAAATGAGATAGAAGTTTCAACTCTATGCTGATGACTTCACCCTCTTGGTTAATCACAGGTGAGCAGAATGGGGGACTGAAGTAGACGGTAATACAAGCCTCACTGGGTGCTGACGAACAATCAGCACATAAACCCTGAAGCGCAAACCCAGCCAGGGTTCACGTGGGAGCCGCCTCGTTCTCCGTCTGAATGCTGAGTGACCTCTGGACTCCAGTCAGTCACTCTGGGGATGAATAACACAGAGGTGTTCCAAATTGCAACGGTGACCTTTTATTGATCCCCAAGGAAACATGGTTTGAAACCCACGCTGTATACTGACAAATCTATGTGACCCTGTCACCTTTCCATCAGCAGTCTGCTGCACACAGGGCTGCTGCAGGGACACCAGTCCATTCCAGAGGCTCCACTTGATCACTGGCAAGCATGAAGAAACTCATCACGGACAAACATCTGTGTTCACACTGAGAAAAAAACAGCCGGTAGTTTATACATGATTTATTACGTGATTTCTTTGGATTGTACGAGTGTTGAGACTAATTTAGTAAAACAGTTTGAATTATTTTGCAATTATAGACAGCTAAATTTAAGTAAAATTATTAAGGATTGAAATATGTTGTTGCATTGAATAAGTTTGCATATCATTTTAGTCTAATTGAAAAATTGCTTTCATACTTGTGACGACCAGCGCTTGATTGTGAGCTGTGGAGCTAGGGTGTGGTTGTTTTTTCTGTTCATTTCAGGTGCTGCCATTGGTATTGGAAGGAGAAGCTTTTGTTTGTTCAAAGAAAATTCACCAAATAAATCCTCAGTTAATTCCACAAATGGTTTCCGGCATTTTATTTTGGAGAATTTAACAAGGAGGAACTATTGCTCCCTGAAAGAACACGTTACAAACAACTTGGAGCAGCAGGTGGAATGTTTCACATACAAATGTGACATATTTCACATGTCTACGGGTGAAAGAGCCTGCAAAAGGTGAATTTGAATAAGACCGGGCGTGTTCACTTATTCGACTGAGGAAATACAGCCTAGCTGTAACAGAACTGCAGTCGCTGCAGTGTTCTAGCTCCGCCCACCACTGTTTTCAAGAATCCTGTCTAAATCCTGGCCTCTTTCTTCTCTGAGGACACTGATTGGTCCTGTCATACGCTCAACAGAAACCATTAAAAGGGCTAAAACAATTTCGACGGGCGCTTTTCAAGGTGGATCTGTGTGATTGCATCATTAAAAACTCAGCGGCGAGGCCGCCTGCTGAGGACTGGGACACACAGGGAGGCCTGGCCAGAGCGGGAAGTACACTTCCTCTCCCACTCATCAGCAAATCTTATTCTCTGCCAGTCTGTCCTTTGATGTAGCACAGTTCACACTCACCTAAGGATAAAGTCAATGCTGGAGTGCAGAGGGCAAATGTTGCCTGAAGGGTCAGCCCGTCCCCACATGTGCGCGACTCTATCGGAGCAGTGAAGTAGCACAGAAGAAAATCCCAACAACAGCAGCTCATCTTACTGTAATTTACGAGGGCCTCATTTGAAAAGCACAAAATTGGATGCATCCCAAGGTTACATGCTCGTAAATTTTCCGAAAAGCGCCCCATGTACAGAGGTGACCCCACCAGTGACAATAATTTACATTTCAAAGCTTGGGAAATTGACTTTAATGGCGTGGGTTTTTTTTCTTTTTCCAGCAGAAATATGAGTACGGGTTGGCTTTTTCTTCCCAGTTTGGCATGGAATGGGGTCTGGAGTTATCATCGCAGAGGAGATTCCAAAGCAGGTACTTAAGCAAATCTATTTCCATGCTCCAATTTAACTCACAGGGGCAGAGAATTCGGGGGTCGGCTCTCTGCCGGGTGAAATAAATAGAACAGAGACATGAGTGTGGGAGGACGGGAGATGAAGAAATAAGACGAGACGGCACGGGAGTAACGAGAGACGGGAGGGTAAACAGCAAAGGAATAAAGACATTGAATAAAAGATGTGTGCCTGGTTGAGGAGGCGTGTAGGTGGGCGGGAAGAGGGTTACTGGAATACAGGAGAGGTTACTCACGTCTGCAGGCAGAGATGTGGAGCCCCAGACAATTGTGAGGATAAGACACAAGAGGTGACACAGTTTTAGAGCCACTCAGTCAGGAACTCGGGTTAGAAAGTCGTATTTCTACATCATAGGTTGTTGTTCTGATTGAGCCGTAGCTTTAGTTTGGTTCCCTACTGGTGTTATAACTGTGGTGCGTTGTCTTGAATGAACCTTTTGAATGAAATTGTTGTCAAAATACAGATGTTGATTGGAATAAAATACAAAATACTCTTGGTAATTCCCTCATAAATCCTTTTTAAACTGAAACAACAGATCTGCTTAGTAAGTTTAACAAAGTAACTTTTTTGAATTCTAAGTGTTATGTATCATCATATTATTCTCAGTTGTGCAACTGAAAACTCTTGTGGCAGAAACGGACCTGTGATATTAAAGTGCATTTTTAGAACAATAAAAAAAGGAGAGACATTTTCTTCCCACCCGGGAATCCCATTTTTCTGAAGCCCTCTGGCTATCGGCTCTAAGTGCTGTTTCATGCTACAGGTCAAGCAAAGAAAAAAGAAAAAACAAGCAGTGTGACCGCGTTTTGCTCCGTTTTTTGTGAGGAATGCAACGGATGCAGACTGGAGCCGCAGGGGATTGGTTGGATCGGCTGGTAGTCATAGCACACGTTGTCCTTGTCTGCACCACCTCTGACCGGTCGCTGCGTTCACTGAGCAAAAAAAAAGGCTCTGAGGCGCAGACGCGTTTAAAAAAGAAAAAAAGAAAAAAGCAAGAGCATCTTACTAGCCTGTAATGTCTGAATAAAGACTGTCGGGCGTAATGTCAGCAGCCAGTCAGTGGGTTTAACACCAACGGCTTCACAGTTACTGTGACTATGAATAAGAAAGTCAGAACGTTTCTTTTCCTGCAGGCATTAGGTAGGCGGGTGGCACAGATTCCTCTGAAGACAGTCTGTTTTGTTTATGACCTTTGTGGAAACATTAGTTTACCTTCTGATGAGCCTCTTTTGCTGCTAGATAGATGCAATTTGGATTCCAATATAATGGCTGGACTGGTTTAACGACATTATCTACACATTTGACTCTCATCCAAATCTTTCCACCTAACGAGAGCCAACTGTCGAGTTAAATCCGGCTGTTTAGCTCAGTATCAGCTCGGACAGAAATGTGTTTTCTGATTCGAAAAACCAGTTTTAGACTTCATCCCGTATCTTTCAACAAAGTCAGTTATCAGTGGGGACAAAGCTGCTTTTATTGAAAGAGCTTACGCGGATTTATTTTAAACGCTCCATCTTTCCATGGACAGTGTCATGTAAACCCCTGACAGCTGACTTTGTCTCCCCCGCAGACGTGTTAGACGCAGACTGGCCGCTGTCTTAAAAAGCCGGCGGGGCCAGACCGAGCGACAGCTGCCTGGAAAAGAGCTTGTTGTTGTGGGTCCAATCCGAACCTGAGCGAGTTTGGGGTAATCCGGGTCTTAGTGCGAGTGTAAATACTCATCGCGTCAATCTCTCCAGTGTTTCCTGCACACATGGATCTGCGCGACTCCCACAGACTGGCACCTACGGCGAGATCCAAAACTCCACCGCAGCGTGCCATTCCGCGGGGCCTTTTGTAAATTTGACAACGTGAGTAATCGCTGTCGAAAGATCACCAGCATAAATAGCGCTTAATTTGTGTGTGTGTGAGTGTGATTCATTGATGGGAAACAGTAACGCAACGGGTAGGAACACGCCTCTCTTGGATCGGCGTGTCGAGTTGATATTTGCAGCGAGTGTTGCGCGTCTGGCTCCGACTCGGAGCTCAGGCCGAACGTGAATCGTTCCACTGTTAATGCACTTCAAATAAATCCTACGGCAGATTTATTCCATTATTTGAAGTGTTTGAAATGTATTAGACGATGCAGGCAGCGTGTGTGTGTGTGTGTGTGTGTGTTGCAACATCCCAGGCCAGCAGCCAGTCCAACACTCTGCCCTGCGGACGGAAACACGCTTGTGTACACAGCCGTGTTTCCTTCCCATGACAACAGATTGGACCCGCCCACGTGTCATCAGGTGGCCGATAATGGACAAAGTCCCGTGATGATGATGTCACCGCCTCGACACAAAAGGAGTGCGGCGGCGGCGCTGAGGAGCGCGGACAAGGCTTTTCACTATCTGAAGAGCTGGGTGTTGAGTTGGGGATTAGGAGGGGACGGCGGCGGTGCCAGCGTCACCTCCAAACACTCCCTCACTCCCCGCCTTTTAAAAGCGTGTAAAAACTTAACTATAGGCGTTTGGGCCACGACGCGAACTTTGCTACATTGTACTTTCCACTTGGATTCAAGCGCCAAGAAAAATATGACATAACCGGCAGCGTTCGCATCAAAGTCGGGGATTTGCAAAGAAAGGAGAGGGAAAGAGAGAGCAATGAAAAAGGGGTCAGAGGTCAGGCTGTGCACCCCACTCGTCAGCTTTCTCTGCCTACCTCCACCAATAAATAGGAGCACTGGTGTGACGACTATGAACTGTGACGACTGTTGGATTGGACACTTTATGGGGTCCAAGTTATGGCAAAAATAGCCGATCAGCCAATCACATCACAGCAATGCGGCTTAATAAAGTTCAAAGCGAGTATCAGAATTGAGGAAGAAAGGTGACTGAAGTGACTTTTTTTTTACAAAACAGATTTTCACGGCATCACAGCCATCTCTAGGGTTTACCAAGAATGCTCCCCAAAAGAGAGAATATCCAGTGAGCATCAGTTGATGTCAGGGGTCAGAGGTCAGAATGGGCAAACTGGTTGGAGACCACGGAAGAACTCATATGGACTTGAGATTTGTGCGCAAGTTTTTGTTGTTTGTTCAGATCTTCAGTAAAGTGGCACTCATCCCACTGTATCGTGGTTTTGCAAGAATACAAACGATGACGTGCTGTTCGTGAAAACAGAGGCAGCCCAGACGTTGTGCGGCAGCATATTGCCAAGAAACTGCCATGCCATGCATGTCACTGCGCACGTGCGTACAATGATCTTGGTTGACAAAATGAGGGAAATAGAAAGAATGGAAAGATAGAGGAGCAACACTTGCAGCTGTTCAGACAGCCTTGTCCAGAGGAAGGGTGATTACGTCTGTTCTAAACGGAAAAGACGTTCGTATCGTCTGCCCTTCGGAGGCAGCATCTCTGCTGTGTCTAAGCCACGAGAAGAAACACACACACACACACACTCACTAGTACACAAGAGAATAAGTTGAATAAGGAGCCCCTCTGAGTCCGACCAGCTCAGCCGCAGCGTCGCACCTGCAGCTTCAACCTTGACGGACGGCCATCGCTTGCCGCCGTGCTGAGTGTTGTCGCCTCGGACGACAAGTGCGAACACACCTGCACGCAAAGCGCCGCAAACCTCTACGCCTGGTCACGGCGAGGACAGCCGGGGAGGTCACGGCGGTGGCAGCCAGATAATCCCCATCCTCAGCCGTCGGCTTCCTAATGGAAAGCAGACACGGTTAATAGCAGATTCCTGCCCGTGATTAATGATATTGATTCAGTTTCCCAAGCCCTGTGTTTTCCTCCTTTTGAAATGTTTCATCAGTGTTGCCATGGCCAATTAGTCTGATTGCTCTGCCGCTGGCATCAAAGGCTGGCTGTGAGAGCTGATGTGTCCCGGGCCGAGCGCGCAACGCGGTCAGGAGGACTGGAAAACAAGCCCGATGTCTCTCGTTAGGAAGGTTCGCACGTAATCAGACCCGACCGGGGGGGGAGGAACAGCCATCCCAGCTTACGCTTTAAAAATGTCCGCCTGACGTAAAAGCGGAGATTTTCGGAGTGACTCAACTTTGCCGTGACGTCCCTCCGAGGAGGACGGAGGTACCGCGGATGAAAGAGAGGGCGGCGCCAAAGGGGTTTTTGACGCAGGTGTTGGCCGTCACCCGTTTTTTCGGTTGGAAATTCAAATGCGTCACGGTCGGTTTGAAGACGAGGTTGGAGAAAAAAAGGAAATCTTCCCACGATAAAACACCCTGCCAGGAAATGTCACGTGGAAACAATCAGCATGTGAATTAGGAAAAAGAGGTACGATTGAACCCTGAACCCACCTGGTGTTCACCAGTAGGAATCCTGCAGTCTAGCCTCACCTCGCTGCACGTCCACCTGAGCGTCTGCATCCATCTTCTGTTCCATTTTTCATCATAAAAATGGATCACATAGACAAATATATAAAACTAATGTATCATAGAGAAGAATGACTAGCCATTGCTTCTAAATGAATTCTACGTTTAGTATCATTGAAGTTCTCAGTATATAACTATTTTAAAACACACTGACTGATTTATTTTAAAAGTTATTTTTGGACTCTTTTTAAACTTTTTAAAGTCAGATCAAGTCATCCTGACGCTGTGTGGAACAGTTTGAGTTTTAGGACAGTGCTAACCTCACTTCAGCTGATGTCACATGATCCTACTTGATGTCCTGTTCACCACACCAGCAGCAGTTCGCACCAAACATCACAGGAGCTGGAACCCAAGTGCCTAACAGTTCAAATGATAATTCAACCTTGAATTTTTCCTGAAAACTCCTCAGACCTTGTGCAATATAAGTTGTGTCTGCTGAGGGTTCAATGCAAGAAAACAACCAAAATTGACATTTCTGGCAACAAAGTCAGTTTAAACAAATCTGTGAAACTACCCGTAAAATCTAGTTGCTTTCAAACTGCCTTGAGGGGGTTAGTGGAATGTCATGAAACTGGTGTTTCTTTGAGGTGACTTACAAACACGTTGCTCCGTGAACTCCCCTCTTTTAACTGGCCACACAGGTCCACGTCACGGTGCCGCTAGGAGCTCAAACCCAAACCAGGTTGACACGAAAGCCCCTCAACTTGTCATCGACTGTGTCAAAACTAGAGGCAGCCTGTACGACACCAGGTTACAGCAGTCCGGTCGGAAACTTATCCCACTGAAGGAAAAGCGAGTGTTTGTAAGCCCCCAAAACTACTAAAAAGGCTTTATCGATTCAGTAATGACATTCCCGTCCACTCTATCTCCACAGGGTGCTCCACCCTAACTCGATCCAGATGAGCTCCATCATGTCATACTTGGAGGGGAACCAATCTTACATGACAGAAGTGGGTGGGTATTTCTACACTTCTGATAAAAAATTGGTGGGGTGGGTTGGGGGGGGTAGGAAAAAAAAAAACATTTCTAAGCGGACACTCTATTAAAGAAAAAGGCACGAGGCCTTCTCCAACACAGCTGTTTTGCACATTGGCCCGAGTGAAGCGGCGTTGCTGGTAATGGAGTGACAGATAGTGCGGAGGCTCGGTCCACTGAGGGCTGGTTAGGCTTTCTTCGGGGTGTTGAAGAAGCACTAGCAGGACCGCACACACGCTCACAGTAACACTGACGCTGTGCAAACATGAAAAAAAAACAACACAGATTGCAAAACAGCATCGCTTGCATGTGGGGAAAAAAAGCGCATGACAAACCTGGTTTTCCCCCTCGTCTGTTGTGGTTTTACCTTACACCTTGTTCTAATGATACACAGGTGTGTTTTAGGACCTGATGGGCGGGAACAGTGCAACAACACACACATCTGACAACGCAACAGCAAAGTCAGGGGGAAACACGCCAGAGTCGCATTGTGTCCTTGAACTTGTGTCCTTGGGGACTCTGTTTTCTCAAGAGCAACAGCTGATTTTTGGTTGTTCAGCAGAAAACCAGCTCGAACACACCGACTCGGCCTCAGCCTCAGCCATTTCTGTTCCGGAAACCAAGGGGAAATGTGTCCGGGCCAATCTTTGCACCCGCAAATTACAAGAGGGGATGCCAATCGGACTGCCTAATTCAAGCCGGAGGTTTTTTATGAACGCAGTCGCTATCGCTGCCAGAGAGTTACACTGAGCACACATGGGCCGGAGGAGCTGGCACTGCTTGGGCTGCAAGCAACAAAACAGGGAAAGAGCAAGAGAGAGAGCAAGACCATCTGGCCAAAAACATCAAAAGACAACCAGACCGCCGTCAGCATCAGGGATGATCAGGAACACCTGAGTGGTGGGAACAAGGAGGAAATGACTCGCACTGACAAAGTCAAAAGCTGAGGGACCAGATCCAGGCTGCAGGGACGTTGTTCCAAAAGGAGGCTGAGCGTGCAAACCCCTCACAGTGTACACCCGGGAACAGCTTGAGCTTGAACAGCAAACCAGAGTGGAAGATTTGGGGGTTGCATGACAATAGCAGCCTTCGCCATAAAACAGCTTCAGTAACATCCACTTGCATCACAGAAATCAGTTTAGAATCATGTACTGAAAAGCCCAAAACCCGCATCACACACACAAACACAAAAAAAAAAAAAATCTTTTGGTTCACCAGCTCATGTGCCACCACCTCTAACATCCAACATCTGCAGCAGAGCGGAACAGTGCCCAGCGATATTTTTAAGAGCTCCGCTCGCTGGAAATAGCGGCCAACCAACCGCCACCAGGCAGACAGCTCGGACCAGAGCTGTATAATCAAAAGCCAAACGGTTTGTGAAGTTGCGACCGCTGGAAACGCCGCGGTGAGATGAAAGCTGCGGAACGGCGGCTTTTTTCCCTCCACGGCGAGGCTCGGATCGTTCAGATCGGCCTCCAGAACTCCCCCCCCGATGGCCTAACGGGCCTCGCCGGACCCGCTCGGGCCGCTCGGCCTGCGCAGTATAACCGGCGTAGCGTGCGAGGAAAGTCGTCACACGGCAGCGCACTTCAAAGACGAGCTCGGATACCTGAGCCTCACCTTCGGCCGGTTGCCTCACCGCCGCGGCGGCCTGTAAAAATAACACGCTGACTGCTGTGTTTAATGTAGTCGCTGGTGTTTGCCGCCGCCGCAGTGCGGGGGCCAAGTTCGCCTCACGCTCCACTGATCACTTTGCATTTACATACTTTCCTCCAGAGCGGACGCGTCCAGGAGTCGTCGGCGTGACGTGACCGGCCCCGGTAATTTGCGTGAGCAGATCGAGGCAGACTATTTGAGCTGGCAGCGAGTTAGAAAACGAAGAAATGGGGAAAATTAAACAAGCCCTTAAATAGAGCAGGTTCTCGTAGCACGGAGTGGCGGAACCATCCCCGGGGTCCAAGAACTTTGCGCTTGTTCTCGACAACATCTGGCAGGTTTTCCAAGGGACAAAAAGCACTGAAGGCCTCTTTCTCATCTCAGTACGCTGTGATCTGTGCTTTGAGTCATTCTCGTCTCTGGTGTCACTTTCAGAAAACAGGCTGTTTGGCAGGACATATTTTAAGTGACATCCAATGTAAATTGATCCATGTGAGGGAAAGCAACAGCACAACAAAATCTTTTTAGGAGAAAAGAAAGCCTGTTGGCAGTAGGATGACTTAGTAAAGCAAAAAAAAACAACAACAAGAAAAACATACCCTGTTATCAATAAAAATCAGTTTCCTAACTGTAGCGGACTGCTGGTATTTGACTCACATTCTTTTTCAAGCACTAATTAAAAAGAAATGATGTAATGGAAGATTTTGAAATTGCCACACTGAGTTCGGTTTCCTTAAAGTCTCACCTACAACTTGAGAGAAACACAGATGTGTTTCTCTATGTGTTGTTTTTTGGGTGTGTGTCTGCCTTAGCAGTGTCATTTCCTTCTAATATATTATTATAAGGAAATAATAGTATTATATTATAATGTTTCCCAGTGTTTTCTGCGTTTTTGCTTCGCTGGTACCTGCGCTGTCTGTGCCTCTCTGGATTTTTTGCCCAGTGCCCAGTGCACTTGTTTGCCCACACGAGACTGTTTATCAAAGCTGTTCTGACTCATTATTCCAGTAAGGCTTCTATTTTTGCTTTAGTAAATAAATCATTGAACTAAAACAGCAACGCCTCCACTGACTTTTATGTTGCCATTTCTGTCACTTGTAGCATTTTTAAATCACCTCGACCATTAGGCATCCACTGTCGGGCATTGTCTGACCAATCACGTCATGCACCTGCCAAAATCTGAGTCTTGCAGTTTATCTCTTCCTGCATGGATGGATGGATGATGGATAGGGGGAAACGCGTGCACGGGCTCACCGCGTTTTATTTCCACACAAAGTGAGGAGAAAACATTGGGGGAAATTAAGTTTACCGAGACCTTTGTATTCACTCTGAGATGGAAAATGAACACAGCTGAGGTTATTTCATTTGACTTCATTGGTACCTGTGAGATCACTTACAGTCCACTTAAATGAGCACTAAACGGCTTCACACAGCCATTTAAAAGAAGACGGTCGAGCGGCTCGCCATAAAGGAGGTCCCAAAAACCTCCCCTGACCTTTGGGAGAGATCATTATCTGCGAGAGTCAATCGGGGTCCAAGAGTTCACTTCCAGCTTCCTCCGCTGCCAAACGTTAAAACTCTATTAGTTAACACCTTGTAGCGCCATGAAACATGCCTGCGCTAGTTTTACAGGTTTTGGCTAATGGGACCCGCGGATCCTCTCTGACCAGTAAAAAAAAATAAATAAATTAAAAAAAAAAATCTCAGAGCGCACAGTGGAAAGTGGAAGACGTTGGCCCATGTGAGCAATCAGACAGCGGGGATGGGAGGGATGGGTGCGTGCGCGCTCTCACCGTCCGCCAGCCGCGCAGTAATGTCACCGAGTGGAGAAATGAATCCATGGAAAAGACACATAATCCTTATTACAAAGGCTTTTGGCTCGTCTTCTTATAACAAATGCAACTGGCGGGACAATAATGTATTTTTCTAATCCCATCGAGCAGTCAGCAGCTGGTTTTGTGGAGGCCCGACCTTTACGGCAATAACGGAATCTCCTGATCAAAACAGACACGTCAGGTTTGCCTCTCCCTCGCGGGCCGGCGCTACGTTGACACGTGCTGTCCTCGTTGCTCTGCGTCTCGCCAGGGCCAACGGTATACGTGCATGAGGCAGGGGGCGGCGGACTTGCACTTGCACACAGGAGTCAGGACTTTGCAACTGAATAGCTCTGATCTGTACTGCTGTCGGCAGGTCAAAATGTGACAGGACCAATCAGGGTGCTTGCAAGAGGCGGGAGCTACGGCCAGGGGTTGAGCTGTGACAATAGCGAGAAGCTACGAGGCTACGAGGCCGCGGCGCCTTTCAAGCCTCGCTGTGGCGCTGCCAACAGGCGGGTTAGGAAATCTGATTGGCCTGAATTAGCGGCAGGTCCCCCTTCCCAAATACATTGGAAATGTAAAACATTCCATGTGACGTGTCGGATGAGGTAAGCAGCAACTGATGGATCGATGGAAATCCGTTTTCTGATGGGAGATTTAGCCTCTCATTTGATGTCATTGTAATCAGTGTTGGCAAGTAATCTATTACTAAGTAATCCACTACTGTAATTAAACTACTTTTTGGGTAACGGAGTAATGTAACAGGACTACTGTGACAAAACTGGTAATTATATCATAATTACTTTATCAAGTAACAATTCCATTACTTTGCTGAAATGCTTTGCAAGCTAAAAATGTCTTATTATCCACAAAATGTCTGAAATTTAGAAAAACAACATGGTTGATATGCGATGACGCACCAAAACAAGCATAGCGGTGGCAAAAATAAATAAATAAAAAAAAGTGATTGAGTTTGTAGCTGGAAATGAATTTGAGTTCATCTCATCAAAAGCAAAGCATATTGTGGTTTGTTGTACTTTATGTGCAGGAAACAAGATGTTCTCAACTAAAGTAATTAGTAATTAGTAATTGATTACTTATGAAACAAAGTAGTTAAAAAATAATTCGATTACTTTGAAGTTATCAGTAATCAGTCGTTGGATTACTTTTATGGAGTAATCCCAACAACACTGATTATAATTATAGAAGAAGTAGTAGTAGTAGTGGTCGTTTTGTCTTAGCAACAGTTTTATGGTTCACCAATTAGCTCTGGATCATCAGAGCAGAACATCACAGCAGCGTTGTCCAAGTCTCTGCAAAGCCACGTCTCACACAGAGCCAGGATCGTCACCGAATCCGCTAAGTTGACGCGTTGTGCAAACTGTGAGTTTTGGAAGTCACATCCAATCAAATCCCTTTTAATTTAGCGGACATCATTTTCCCTGAGCTTTGGATTGTTCCTTTCACGAAGGGCATGTGAGAAGGGAAGGAGAACGGAAAGTGTAACTACACCAACTAACCAAAGAAAGTAAGAATCTACCAAAAAACTGCAACGAGAAAAAAACAACAAGCTAACTTTAAGGTGCACGGGTTCACGGTCTGCTGTTGTCAATAACAGCGGGGTTCGCTCGGCGACCCGGCGCGCTGCTCGGCTCCTCCTGCAGCTTGTCGGAACTGGCGGCTCCTTCCCAGGGACTCCTGGCTCTCTCGTCCAAAGTGCAGTCAAGCCTCAGAAATAAAGAACCCATGAGACCCATTCGCCCGAGCAGGCAAGCCTCGCACCGACAGTACGTCACAGGCCTGAAACCCACACTTCCACCGCCGATTCCTTTTTTCTCCGTCTTCGCTTTCTATAAATATGAACACACACACACATATATAAAATACAACTGCATCGGCTTTTCTCTCTTCTGTCACTCTCCGCACCGTCGTCCGCCCTCCACTCTGGCATTCCTCTTCATCTGCATTTTTCCCCCCCTCCTTGCACATTCCCCTCTCCGCTTGTAGTTGTTTTGTTTTTCTGTTTCCCACTCTTGATTTCTATGGTGACAGTGTGTTTCCCAGGAATAATGGCGGCTGGGGGATTTGGAGGCGTGAAGGCGGACGGATGGCTTTCTCATAAATAGGTAGGAAACTCCTGCAGCCGGCTGGATGGGATCAGCAGATGTGTTACATGAGCTCAGCCTCTAATTGAAGACATTTCTATCAGTCCGGGCTGCGTGTGCGGGGGGAAACGGGAAACATTCACACGGTAAAAAAAAAAACACACACACACGCAGACACACACACACACAGGCACACTCATGTCCAGACGCTTGTATCGTCCCCGTCTCTCGAACTCGGGGACCACTAAACACCACTTAATAACCCACAGCGAGAAACACACACACACACAGCGCTGGCGGGCGCGCCACTAGAGAGGCTTCATCCCAGAGAGGCTCCATGTTGACAGGATCCCCACGCGGCTCTGAATGGCCTGGGAACCACACACACACACACACACACACACACACACACACACAGGTTAAGAAGAGAAAAAAAAAGCCCCTTAAGTCAAAACACATCAAAACAGTCGTCGCACACACAGGCAGTCCAACGGGAGGTCGAACAGAAACAAGGCCGGCGTGTTTACACTGCCATTCCCACTTGTTTGGAAGATAAAGTTTGAGGTTCGCCGGGTTTCTTTGCCGCTGCGACGCAGCAACTTTCAGCAAGCGAGGGGGAGCTGGAGTTAGAGCTAGAGTTGGAGTTGGAGTTGGAGCTAGAGCTAGAGCTAGAGCTAGACCTAGACCTAGAGCTAGAGCTAGAGCTAGCTCAAGTTCGAGCTAGAGAGAGCTAGAGCTAGAGCAAGAGCTAGACCTAGACCTAGAGCTAGAGCTAGAGCTAGCTCAAGTTCGAGCTAGAGAGAGCTAGAGCTAGACCTAGACCTAGACCTAGAGCTTAAGCTGGAGTTAGAGTTAGAGTTAGAGCTTGAGCTTGAGCTAGAACTTGAGCTTGAGCTTGAGCTAGAGCTAGAGCTAGAACTTGAGCTTGAGCTTGAGCTAGAACTTGAGCTAGAGCTAGAGCTTGAGCTAGAACTTGAGCTTGAGCTAGAACTTGAGCTTGAGCTGCAGTTGGAGTTGGAGTTGGAGCTGGAGCTGGAACTGGAGACCCTGACAGGCTGTTCCGTCAAAAAAGGAAATGCCATCGTCTTTCAGTACAGCACTTTTTGGCGTTACAGAAGAGAGAAAGGGAGAAACAGAGAGAGAGACAGACAGAGAGAGGGCGAATTTCCTGTGAGTGTGTGTGTGCGAGCGCGCGTGTCTCAAGTTTAGCGAGGCCTGGTGTGTTCAACAGCCTGAAACATCCAGTAGCCGCTGCGCTCCATATTTGCCTAACCGCGGCGACCACAGGCGAGCCACAAGCTAAAGTCTCCAAAGCCAATTAAAATGTTATGAAGTGGAGTTCCCTCCATTTATTTATTTATTCCTCCTGGCAGCGACGCAGCCAGACAGTTTTCTGTAAGTACACAAAAAAAACTTGCGTCCTCGGCCCTGCCTGCCCGCCCGCCTGCCCCGCCTGACTGCCTCCCTGCTGCCTGTGGAAAAACTGCGAGCTGTGGAGGCTCAATACCGCCCCCCACCTCCCCTGGTGAGGCTTTGGCTGAGGCCCTGTGACAGGCTGACAGCGGGGGCGGTGGGGAAGGTGGGCGAGCGCGACCCCAGCGAGGCCGAGGTCACAGGAAAGGCCCCAACGCCGCCGCCGCTCCGAGACCCACCTACGCCGAACACGTCGCACAGTGACGTGTGTTGCGCTGACACACGTAACCCTGCGCCGTCAGAGCTGCGAGCTTGGAGCACCTGTGTGTGTGTGTGTGTGTGTGTGTGTGTGTGTGAGGAGGAGGGGGGAGGAGGAGGAGGAGGAATCGCCTCGCTTATAAAAACATCCTGCAGGCCCAGCTGAACACACACTGGAGTCCCCGGCAGCCCTGAGCTCCTCACGCTGCGGCTGCATGGCAAAAACGCTACACACACACACACACACACACACACTTCTCCAGGACTCTCACACACACACACACACACACACACACACACACACACACATCGTCCCCACCCCAAACAACGCCCCTCAGAGAGCCACAACCTCGCCGTTCCCAGGCTTTCGCTCTCGCGTTCTGCACGTCGCAGGTGTTCCAGTCGAGGACCAGCGGCGGCGGCGGCGGCGGCTCGACGGCGTGGAGGGAAAAAGTCCCCGCTTGCCACTCGCAGAGGCATGAGGGGACACGCTCAAAAGCACCTTGGCAACGCATTGGGTTTGTTTTGTTGTTGTTGTTGTTTTCTTCCCTGCCCCAGTCTGTTTTCCCTCCAGCAGAGTCCCCCCTGCGACACAGACACCTTGCAGTGGATGGGCGGTACCCCAGCAACACCTGATGTCACCTGACTGGTTACTGCTCACACTGTGAAGAACTGAACGTCATTTCATTCTGTAAATATAGAGGTGTTTATACGGGTTATAATATAAGGTGGGTTTTTTTCAGTGTTTTAAGAGTCATTTCAATAAAGAGCTAAATACCATGGAGCTTCAAAGACAATGATTTTACTGTAACTTTAAATTGACATTAAAGCATGCTTTCTACACATTCCATGATATGTTTTTTCTCCTATGAGATGGTTGATGAAAACACTCCATCCATCTGCTGCTGCCCCGGCCCCTCGGTCACATTTTAGAACCCATTGTGACCCCACCGGTCAAAAAGTTTGCCCACCCCTATTCTAGGTGTTATTTCATCTTTATTTTTTCAACCTATTTATGCACTCTATATTTCTATTTTAAAAAATGCATGTATGTTTCTATTTTCTTCTTTCCGTGTGAAAGCCAAAAGTCAAAATTCCTGCTTGCATGTTTGCATCGCGACAATAAAAGATGTTGAATCTGGCTCTGCAAAATGTGCCTAAGAAGCAGAAATAGAGAAACTATTTTATACTCCACACCGAGATGATGACACGAAGTCTGTGTGTACGTGTGGTAGCGCCTCCCGCCAAGTGCACGCCAACGGCTCACCGTGCCCGCCGCTGTCTTGTTGATGCAAAACGGTGATGAAATGACTTCTTCCCTCTCGTCTTCACGCAACCGTCCACAGAGGTGCCACCGACGTCGGGACTGCGGAATGCGCTTTTCTCGCCCAGTCATCAACACGGCGGGGGAACTGTTTGTGCACAAATTGTAGGTTGACGTGCAGCGCAGGCCAGTCATGTACCTGTTTTAGGGAGGAAATATTCATTGTCTCAGCAGGTTGCGGCTGGACAAAGTAAACAGTGTGCAGACGCGGCGGGAGCAAAAGAGAACCTGTTCCCAGATCGGGCAGAAGATTCCAGCGTGTTTCCATCCGTTTGCTTGCCATCTGCTAAAAGCTTCTGCTGAGTTTCTTGGAGGGTTTTTTTTCTCTCTCATTAGATAAAATCTGATTTTTTTAGTCTTCACGAGTTATCTTGATACGGAAAAAAAAGACCAGAGCCAAGCCAATAACGGGGCAGTGGAAAAGCCGTTTTACCTCCCTCACATGAAAACGCTTGAAAGATTGAAAAATGTGGTTTGTTTTGTTTCTTCCCTTCCCAAGAATTTTGAGCAACGTCTCCGGTCGCCAGTAGGGGCCGTAGTTTGCTGTGCATGCCTGAGGAGGAAGAGGAGGAAGAGGAGACGGGAAGGATGCGCTCGGAGGAACGGAGGAATTCGGATTGCGCGCACAGGTCGAGCTTGAAAAGGAGGCCGCCTGTCATCGGCTGGGTGAGACGGGACGATGCTAACGGCACCCTGGTGGGATGACGGCAGCGCCGAGGATGATGCTGCTCTCCGGAGAGGAGGCGCGTTCGCTCCGTCACGCTCCGCTAAGCTTCCCCGAGCCCTTTGATATCACACGGCGGCGCATCCAGAACACCCACATTCACTCCCCCACCCCTCCACCCCTCCACCACATCGTTGCATTCATCAAGACGTGTTTACTCGTTCCTCGATACGGAGGAGAGGCCTGGTGGGAGAGTCGAGCGCAGATCCCGATGGACTGTAAAAGCGACTCCATCAAAGAGGGAGCCGTCGTCGAGGTTCTGGGAAGAATTAAGTGGGACTCACTTTTCGTCCGTTTCCTCATCCGTGAAATGCCGCTAACTGCGAAAAATCGTGAATAACCGGCCTCGTTGATGTTCAGCACAAAGTTGGAATCTGAGGCCTGATCAAAAAACAAAACGGCCAGTTTGCTTTTTATAATTATCAAGGGGGGATTAGATTTACACTTGTGAGAAAAGGAGGGGTTGTGAAGTTAACCGCGGCCTCTCAGCTCGTTTTTTTTGCGCCAACAACCAGACGTCTCTCTTCCTCCTCCTCCTCCTCCGCTTCGCCGACAAATGGTGGCGTTCTTTCCGATCGATTCTACTGTATGTGCTGGCGCATATTTGTTTTCCCTCTCTCCTCCCTCCCTCACTCCCCTCCCAATCAATTCCTGGTGGAATTACTCCATTATTCCATGGAAACCGCCTAATGCGAGCAGGTGTTGCAGAGCCGAGCTGATTGCCAGACGGAGCCGGAGCTGGAGTGCAGCTGACTGTTGGGCCTAATGCGAAGCGACAGGCCCTCTGAAGCTGGGGAAGAAGTGGAGGACTGGAGGAGGTGGAGGGGGGGCGTTCCACTTTCCAGAGCCGCTCCAGGAGTTATCAGGTTAACTGCAGGTTAAATACAAAGCAAAGTAAAAAAAAAAAAAAAAGAAATACTTGATTGAACTTTAATTGTTTTTCCGGGTTGACAAGTTCAATTGTAATTGATTTGAGGCAAGTGATTCACCGCCGGATGCTGAAAGACAATTACGTTCTGATCCAAAATAAAGCTGATGGAAATCTTTGTTCATTGTTGCCTTTCACGCATCCCGGAGAGAGATCCGAGTTCTGACAACAAAGAAAGTGCCCATGAAAAAGAGGTTTTGATCCTTGAGCTCAGTGGTCATAATTGCTAATGCGCCGTCACAATTAAAAAAGCAGCCTCCGGCAAACTCAGGCAGCTCATAATGCTATTCATCAGCGATAGGCCAACGGGGGTATTTTTCACTTTGTACAGCACATCGCTAATTTTTTTTCCTTTTTTTCCGCCCTGACTTTCCCTCGGACGACGTTGCCAGAAACCGAGAGTATCAACTTTGGTTTGACATCTGCCCCGGCACAGCAGGTGTTTTGAAAGCGGAGAGACACTCCATAAATCCAATGAGGAACATGTTCACAGGCAAACAAAATGTCATCAATCCCGCCGTCTACAAGCTTATTCGATCGAAAACAGAAACCAGCAGGAATCTTGCTCACATCTGTTTCTCGTGACGCCAGCGGACAAAAGTCATGAAATCACTCATTCACCGCCAAGGCGGAGAGGTATGAGAGGGGCGAGCGAGAACGAGAAAGAGAGAGAGAGAGAGAGAGAGAGAGAGAGAAGCTGCGAGCCAAGGTGGTTCCAATTACCGAGCTATAGATAACCCCCTCATTTATTTGAGACTTGGCCCCAAAGAACAAACGTTAAATTCACACCATTGGCTAATAGAGTCTTCTTTAATGAAAGCAGATACCTCTATCAGTCCTGGACTCGGCTGCTGGCTGTTTTCTAGCAAGCTAGTATCCCGCCACGCTGACAGGATGAAAGGTAAACAGTGAGGGAGGGCGCACGCAAAAGGGCCCGAGTTCTCGGTCTGAACCTCTGACAGGGAATAACTGAACAACTGCCACGGCAGCCTGGAAGAGGAACAGAGAGAGAACCACATCTGTTAGGCTCATGAGTGCGGGCCGCTCTCCCTGCGCCGAGTCTGAGTCTGTCTGTGCCCCTCGGAAAGGAGCCGGGGCTAAAAGCACCAGTCAGAGCCACTTTGTTTCACACCCTGCTCCATCTTTAAGTCGATTCCCTTCAAACAGTCCTCTCATCTCTCCTCCCGGTCAGGATGTTCTCTCTAGAAAGGTTGCGCTTAAAGTTCTAATAATTCATTATTTATAAAGTTATTGTAAAGTCTTTTACTTGAATGAACTTTGACAAGGTGTGTGCAACAAAACAGTCGGCTAAATATAAGACAGAAGTTTTGCATTATGTTTTTTTGTCCGAATCGTAATATTCCAAGTTGGCAGGCTTTTATGAGAAACAAAAGCTTACGGCACCAGGTGCATCCGCAGAGCGCCGTCCGAGAACTCGGATGGAGACACGGAGGGAGAGAAGAGGCAGACGGCAGGGCGGCTTTGAGCGGACAATGAAAAAGCCATGTGTCCACGTGGGCATTTCCAGAGCCCCCGGGGTCAGAGACACAGAGATTCATAATGCAGCGATCATTCTGCACAACCTAAACAAGTCTGAGATTTTAACATCGCCGCTCTCTGGAAAAAGACTTATGCCTCGGACCTCTGGAATGTGTTTATAGACGGCTGTCCACCTGACAAAGCCATCGGCAGATATATGAACTACTGTCAGGAGTCACTTCAAAGCTGCGGCTCATATCTTCGGAAGCAGCTTCCGCCGTGTGTGTCCCGTCTCATCTGACTAATACTTTATTAAACAGAAGGAAAGGTACTTGTTGGCAAGGAGCGCAGACTCGGTTTCATCAGGTTCCCACAGCATGTTAAAGTCACTTACTATTTCAGGATCTTTCCTTTTTTTATGTATATGTCCATTAAACTTGAACCATCACACAACCAGGGAAGCAGCAACTGAGAAGCTAAAAGATTCTTCTTCTTTTTTTCATAAGACCTCTTCTATTACCAAGATCATGTCATCATTTGAAGGACCCCCCATAAAATGTATTTACCAGTGTTTATAACAATAATTGCCTGCAGGCTGTGATTAAACTTGCCAGGCAAGAGAGAGAAGTTCATATTTTGCCTCGACTGGAGTGTGTTGCAAAAACACACACTTATCTTTCTGGTAAATCCCCTTTGTGATGTCACAGTGGGCCTTGATGCCTCTTTCAGGCTACTAGCAACATCCCCAGGCAGGTGTTTGTTCCATTCGCTGGAACCTCTGTCCATTTCCAAACACAAGGTGTGACAAAGCATCTGTAAAAATAGCAAAAAGAAGGTTGTAAACAAAGGGCTAAATACATTGTTTTGTGGAGAGGTCTTCCAATTTTAGGATTTTAGACATTTTAACTGTTATTATTATGCAAAAGCATCATAGTGCAACAAAAGTTCGTTCAGCTCTTTGATGGCAGAGAGCGAGGAACACATCCTTCTCAGACAATCTATTTCGGTCCCGCTCTTCAAGTGCAAAGCGGCCTTCAAGTCATCTATGAAATGCAGCTGTTGCTTTGAGCGGAGAGACTGCGATAATTAATAACCTCGCTCGTGCCTCACACTCTGGGGCTCAAAAGAACATGTCAACAAGTGGGGAAACACACACAGCGACTTAAACAAAAACAACAAAAAAAATTCCCTTCTGTTCGAGGTTAGGCTACACGATGAGGAAGCGTGCGCTCAAGTCAGCATGCGTTCACTCACGGAAGGAGACACGCAACGATGTGTCTTGTACCCAGAGGTGTCAAAAGTACTCACATTCTGTACTGAAGTAAAAATGTGAATACTTGTGTAAAAAATACTGTGGCAAAAGTAAAAGTACTCATTCAACTCTTTTACTCAAGTAAAAGTAAGATAGTACAGGTTCTGAAATGTATTGATGTAAAAAGTAAAAATGATCAATTTTGCAATTGATGAAACTACATTAATTGATAATTTTGCAAAAATGAAAAAGTAGTGACAGAGTAATCTGTACTGAACTGACCAGAGTGGCCCCAGAGCTGATGTACACAAAAATAATCTCCCTCTAAAATATGATCCACTTTTATATTTAGCTACACAACAGCAAATAGCTACACTTCAAGCGACAACATATTATGTTCAACAGAATCAGTGTGTTTTACACACTTGTAAACACAAAACTAACGAGCATGTTTTCCAATGTAAGAAGTAGACAGTACATATATTTGTGTACAAATGTAAGGGGGAAAAGTAAAAAGTCGTTAGGAAAATAAATACTCAGGTGAAGTACAGATACCTAAAAAATCTACTTAAGGACAGGAACAAAGTCTTTGTACGTCGTTACTTCCCACCTCTGCTCGTACCTTACATCAGAGTGACAATCTGCTTAATGAACTGACTCATGGAAACGTCAGTCTTCCGTCCTGAAGCCACACTGGGCAGCTCAGAGCGGATCTCTAATTCGATATCTTTTGCTGCATACTCACAGTACACAGGCATGCTCTCATGTATACAGTAAACCATTTGTCCAGATGATGGGGATTTATTAGGAAGGGACTGTAACCACATGTCTAGAGGAGGAAGGGGGGCACCAAAAGTAGAACTCTGCTAATAAACACTTCCACCCTGCCAACTAAATATGACATTCTCTCATTGACTTGGATTCAAACAGCTGCTCCGGTCGATGTTTCTGCGGCTAGCTGGCAAACATTTGTTAAACCACAAGTGTTAACGGACCCATAATTCAAGGCTGGAAATAACTAAATGGAAAGGGGTTTCCCCACCTGCCCTCCTGATGTTTCCGCGTGTGCGTCTATTTGGCTGGGGGCTAAATTAGCATGAAGACAACCGCGCAAACTTGATCTCCAAACCGTTAGCGCCTCCCTCAGCGTCGCAACGCAGCTGAGTGGCTGCCGTTACACTCCTACAGAAAGTGTTGTCCATCACGTAGCACTCTACCACCAATCAGCTCCCTTTTAGTTGCGATGAAACCAGAAAGTAGCTGCAAAGCGTTGCAGGAAGTGCGAGGGGAAGTGATTTGTTTGCATCGACTGCTATATCTGAACTGGCTTTTTGGGAGAACGCAATGGAGCACTGATGGTGTTTTTGACTGTCGAAAATGATCGATACAGATAAATAGATGAGCCAGGTGGATCTACTCCCATTCCCACTTGCTCGTGTACTTTTCGCTTGTACAGGAAAAAGGCTGTATCACCAAGATATAGCTCAGCAAGAAAAACAGATCATTTTGGAAACTGGAACAAGGCAAGTTGCAAGTTGAGGAGTTGAGATGCCCTGGGGCACAAGGTACTTATTAACTCCAAACCAGTTGTGGAAATCACAAAGGCAGTGTCAATGCAAAACGAGAGTCACCGACAGGTAGAAAGCAAAGAGCTTTTGTTCCACCACAGCGTCTCATTTAGTGCCTAAATTCTCTGCCCCGTCTAATCCCCGGCGTGTCGACACAAACAAGGAAATGAAAACTTCCCTTCTTCCACAAATCCATTTGGCACGTCAACAAGGCCACCAGGCAGTGTTTGCTCCCGGGGGGAGCAACAGCGCCTCATCGAATTACCGCAGCTATTCATATCTGCCTCTCCGCCAATAGAAAGATTTACCTAGAAACAATCCCGTCTTTCCGCAATGATCTTTAGACCCCCCCCCCTTGGCTGTCAGCTGCCGAGTCCTCCGATGTAGGCCGTGCACTTGACGACTTTCTACGCCATTTCAAAGTCATTTTTAAAATGGCTTAATTTTATTGACAGTAAGGGGGGAAATCATTAAAGCATTGATGGAGTGTCGTTGCACCTTGTTGTTTGGTGGCCAACAAAAAATCGAACTGGACTGTCAGGGTGCAAGGGATTGTTATACTCGTCATGGTGTCACAAATGTATGAGTTGTTGTTTGATATTTGTTTGGTCTTGAGTCTGTGGCTAAAACATCAATGACTCAGTGAGTCACAGGCAGTGGCAATGAACTTAGATTTGTCACTGTAAATTAGTGCACCATTAGTGCACTACTCTGCTGGTGGATTAATCCCTTATGTCCTCTGTTATAGCAGAGACAAGGTGCGTCCAATGAAAACTTGGTTCAAGTGGTGTAAGTTATTTTTGCTTGTTGGGGCCAATTAGCGATAATTAGAACCGACACACATTCGAACTTGTTTGACTTAACATTCGAGCCTTGACAACTTTCCTGCCGCTCTTGCTAAGCACTCATTTAAAAAGTGTACAGTAAAGATACTGCTGCAGTGTCTTTGCAGCAGAAGCACGCAAACATCATCTGGGCTCAAACTCAAAGGCTATATGAATTCCCCAGCACGTCACCAAGAAAAATAGCTTCACCGCAAATATGGATTCCAATAGGTTCCCCCTTTTTTATATTAATCAAAACATCTGTAATAAGTGAAAGTATTTCCATCCATCTGTTATTCGTGCCGTGCAGCCTGGTGTAAAGGAAAGTGGCAGCAGTCTGACTTTTTGGAGGAGTCCTGAGCTGAAGTTCCTGTGTTTGAGGACTGCGCATACATCCTGGTGTCCTGCTGCGCTGAAGTTTCCTTTTGCTGCAAAAAAATTTATCACCTCACTAACGTAAACCTACAGCCCGGTTTGCGGCTCCCACTGTCTTACTCATTTTGTTGTCTGGCAGCAAATGGAAAAATCATATGTGGCTCAGATAGTTCAGGGCTGATGTTAAGCAGTTTGTGCAGTCAGAGCTCTGGACTCCTAATCCAAGCTGCAGCGGCGGCCAAGTGGGAAACTGCAACCACACAAAGCATTTTTTTTTATTCCTTCTTCTTAAATCAGGTTAGGCTTAACAAACTGGACGCAAACGCAATGACATTCGGGTCCGAGATTGATTAAGCATTTCGTGGGGGGAGTCAAACAACAGGTGTCTTTGTGCGTCCGAGGCTGCAGCAGGCAGGCGGGCAGGCAGAGGGCGGCCGCTGCGTTAGGGTTTCAGCTCTTTGAAACCGATATGGGTGAGCTGCTTTTCTCAGGCCTAACCCCAAATCTGCCGCTGATGGACGGACCACCCAACTCTCCGCTCTTACAGGCGCACAGTGGGGCCGCTCGCAAGCAAAAGGCGGTCCCCTGTCGCCCCCCTCCCCAACCCCTTTGGCAGGGAAATGGATCAGCCGACTGTTTGTCAGGGCCCACTGTCAGGGTCTCCTCCACAATCAGCGGCCCGCATTCCCAAAACAACGGCGCGGGAATGATGGATTCCAACGGGATACATGCGGTGCTTTACAAACCCCGGAGCTTTACATCGGTTTCAAAATGTAGCCGCCGGCCTGACAGAAAGGGGCAGAATTCCCCTCTCTTTGTGCACGTACAGGAAGGCCCACTGTAGGAAAAAATAAGACAGCACCATCACTCAAAGGCAGGGTCCCAAGAAAGAAAAAAAATTTTTTGGGCCATTTGCCTCTCCAGTAAAGCCCTCTGTTTCGGCGTATTATTGGGACTTTTATGAGGGTTTTCTGTAACCCCGCACAGCAGCTGAATCGCTCAGATTTCAACTCTGAGAAACCCAGCTCATCCACCTTGCCAGCCTCAGACGCATAAGTGTTTTTAAGCCGCTCTTAATTTTCCACAGATTTCATAACCAGTCAGCTTCCATTAGGGATAAAGGTGGCCAGGGCTACGAGGACAAGAAGTGACGGCTCCAGACCGCTCCAAAAAACGACGCAAGGAAGCTGCTAAACAGTGGCTGCTGCTGCTGAAGAGATCAGCTGGATGGTGGATTTAACATTGAAAGCATTTTAAAAAATGTCCTGAAGAAAGTTTGCTAGATGACATTGTTCAACTTTTGATCCTACTAGCTTTAGCGATGGTTCTATTGATCAAATAGTGCTTGTTGGCTAGCAAGGGACAATGACATGTAGCTGCGGCATAAAAATCCCGTTGGCCTGCCTGAATGTTTGTCCAATCACCTTGCATACGTTGCCTTCCTTCCTCCAAAAACCTTTGTAGGCATCTTGACCAGGTGGAATCTTTTTCTTCATCTGAACAATTAGGGCATTATCAGGTTTATCAGTACTATCAAAGTCAGAGGGCAGGGAGACCGAGAGCTGTTGATCAGAGGTGCACGGTTACCTTTGCAAGACCGTTCAACTGACTCGGTAGTAGCTTTTCCAAATCCAGAGACTCTTCTCTGGAGTCCCCCTGATCAGACGCAGCCTCGAGTAAGCCTGCACACTCTGACTGGGTCTGTTTTCTCTTTGCTCCTAAATAGAATGTTACACTATGTTTTGATGCACTGAGGCCAGGCCGACTCCTCATCTTCAGCCCAACCAGCGGGAAGCATTGAGTGCCGACCAACACTGAGTCAAAGACTGGGGCCCAAACCAAGCCGCTCTCCCTCTTGTCCTGGCACGTCACACTCACTATCGTCTCAGACCCAGAACAAAATATCTATCTTTCGCCAGATCTTTCTTCTCCCCCCCCACCTCCAGAAAAAATGGACACATTGCATACATACAGACATACCTAGCCCACATCTCAAAGGGAAACAAGTTGTGTTTGGCTGGTGCAGGGGGGGGGTTTGGGGGGCCGGGCACAACCATAAGTCCAAATACCAAACATATGTTCCCGTCCTTGGCTGGATGAGATCTGAGATACTGATCATTACTTTCATGGCTTTTTCTGTTACGAGGGAGCCCCTCCCCAATTAAAAAGGGGGCCTCATGTGTCTCTCCAATCAATAAAATGAGAACCGTACTGAGCGGGGCACCGGCCAACAAACAACACTATGTCAGCCACCCCAAATCAAAACCTGTTACCTGCAAGAGGCACAGAAACAAAGGCGGACGCGAGGCCTCGGCGTTGTGTGAACAACCCCCCAACCCCACCCCACCCCACCCCGAGTCTCAGCTTCGGCCGTCCATCCATATTCTGTACCGTAAATCAAACCGGCGCAACATAAATCACAAATTTAAAAAAAAAATCACGGGTTGTGAAGAAATTAAGCCAGTGATTAATTTTTGTGCGGACATTTTTTGTCAAAACGCTTACCTCATCGCCTCACGCTCCCGCTTCATTACTCAAACACATCTGGCTGACAGGTGCCCCATCTGTTAAGCGTTGAGTAATTTCATTCCAGCAAAGAGGAGCAAATGGAGAGGAGTGGAGAATAAGGTACTCTATCTTCTATCTGCGATGACATCAGGCCCGGGCTCTTGTTAAGGGAGGCCGACTCGGAGCGGCGCTGCTCTCCCTCCCTGTGTGCAGACAGTAATCCGGCCCGCCGCTGTCACAGCCTGCGCTGAGCACTGATTACTCCATTTCCAAAGGCCTAATCTCTGTAAACAATCTCTGTTTTCATTATCTTTTAAACTGATTAGCCCGATGAATATAACTTTCCAGGACGCTGGACTTAGACAAAAAAAAAAAAAAAAAAAAAAAAGGCCTTGCCATATTGATGCCAGCTGTAGCTCGCATGACCTTACAAGAGGAGCAAAGCTGCGATACAAACTCAGATAGAGGAGCGAGCGAGCCGTGGCCCCGCCGAGGAACACAGGGAACCGCGGCCAACGACTTTAGAGCGAGAAGAGGCAAATTCCTGAGGGCGAAGCCTTAACCTGATTGCGGTTTTGCACAATTTGCAGCTTAATATTTAAGTCGAAAACTTGGGCCGTCTTCTTTACGGGCCCCGATCGCCAACTCAAACACGTGCGCTTGAGGCGATTTTTTTTTTCGGAGGGGCGGCGGGGGAGGTGTTTCTATTTCTAGCATCCACAGCAATGGATGAAAAACCCTGATTGCCTCTCTCTCCGGCTCTCCATGCGGACGCCTCAAGTGCCATTCGGAATGAGATGTTGGCTTCCAACCCGCCCCCCGCCCCCCTCCGCCCCCAATCTTTTATTTTGGACCAAGCGAGGTAACATTGGCCGGCATATGTCTCCGTCTGTGAACAAACACTTCCAACATGTTGAGAACAACAATTTGGCCCGGCGCGCTCCTCCATCGGGATGTGATGAACCGCTGCACCTGTCTCAGCCTCCAGCCTTGTTTCTGGCAGCGGCCGAGACTCTCTCAACCCGACAAATATTCAAGGAGCCTCACATCAAAGGCGGCAAAGTCGAGAGACTCGCAAGTTAAAAAAAAAAAAAAAAAAAAAAAAAAACGGAACGCCGCTTTCTTTTTCCATTCTAGCCCCCGCCGGTTACAAATCATCAACGGCGAACCTGCTGCCCCCAAGAGTTTGTTTTTTTCACCTTCCCCTCCCCCCCACGTTTGCCAAAAATCACTCGGAGCCAATTAAAACGTCCCTGCTGGAGAATGTTTGATGTCAGCGAGCACGCAGGAGACGTGCCTTCTGCTAATCTCATTCGGTAAACACCGCTACGAGAGCGTTCTCGTGCAAAACAGAAAGAGGGCCCACACCCCCGGACAACTAAATCAGCCCCGAACGGTTCAAATCACATCGAGTAACATTTCTGGTCCGGGGGGAAGAAAAAAAACAAGAGATAAAACTGCGTCAGGGATCTTGATTGCAGAGACGGCGGGGAGAATTCGTCCAGTCACGCGAGCCGAGTCATCGACTTGGCCGCCGCCGCCGCCGCTGCCGTGACACGGAGGGGCGTTCAGGAATGAAAGCAACCAGGGAGGGCGACCCCGCGTCACCCGCCTCTGAACCCCCCCCAGTTTAATTAGCCGACGCGTCTCCATTTGTCATGGCGTGACATCGCACGATTCCGAGGCAATCCGAGCCGCCGGCTGGACGCGGCGCGGGAGGGAAAACATCAGCACCCTCTGCTGACAGGCCGGCCAGCTTCAAGCGTCTCCCGGGACTTTGATGTCATTTCCTTCCATTTGCATGAAGGTTGCCGGTCTAATTACGGGCCCTGTGATAATGCTGCCACTGACCGGCCCGCTAACGAGGACCAGATCCGCTCACTCTCTCCCTCTCTCTCTCTCTCTCTCTCTCTTGCTCTCTCTCTCCCGCTGTTTTGCATCATCGAGGTCATGGTGGCTTTGATGAAAGTTTCGGGATTTTTGCAAATAAGATCAACACACGTCAATGTGAAAAAACAATGTGTGCTGAAGGGAGGAGGGAACGGCCAAATAACCGATTTTGTTTTTCTTACATTTAAAGAAAACAGAATTTGGCCCCATTAGCTCAGAACAGCACAAAAACTACTTTTGAGAAAAGGGGAACGTTGGGGATTTTTTGCTGTCGTTGTTGTTGTTGTTGTTGTTGTTGTTGTTGTGCATACCTACTGGGTTACGTCTCATGAAAAGGCCAATAAATGCCTTTAAAGTCCCTTCTGGCAAAATTACATTTATGTCATAAGGTTGTTGAGATTGTGTTGCTTGTTTGTGTAGAAATTGCTAACAAGCAATTTGTAGTTCTAAAACTTTTTTGCCTCTTTTGAATGTTTGCTAAATCCTCTCGGCCCATCTGCAAACTCACCTTCACAGGTAAGTGAAAAAGAGAAAAACAATCAATCAACATGACGTTTGCATCAATGGCTATAGCTGCGTTTCCATTACAGTTTTTCACAAAATAAGAGCGATATTTCTACAATTTTGACAAAGTTCAATTGCGATTTGTAGGTGTTCCCATTGAATGATGTGAAGTGCATAAGCAGTAATTCTCGTAGAAAATCGTCCCGCAAGATTTACAAGAATTATGTTTGTTTACGTTTGTTTGCTGTCACAAATGGTTTTTATATTTTTCTCTTAGTTTCCTCCTCCGTCCAAACATAACGCGCCATTTTCACTTGAAGTGAAGTGGTCATGTGACCCCGTACGTTACATTTGGCGTAGCGTAAATGCGAAAAAAGTGTTTCTATGACACTTTTGCGATATACCTCTACATCAATACGCCAGAAAAACCACCTCATGAAAGCGTGAAAACCTTTTAGCCATATTTGAGAGGTTTTTCCAAGTTTAGGTGTTTCCATTACCAGTTTTTTATTGCGATATTTAGGTTTTGCTCAATTCTAGGGGTCGTGGAAGTGCAGCTGCTGATGGACTGTTAGCACATTTTACATCTCTTCACCTGAAACCCAGAGTCTGTTATTGCTACACGCGCTCCAACTTCAAGGGACATATTTGGCTTTTTCACTGGCAGGGTAAAAAAGGCTAAATATAAAGTCACGGGCTGAAGGTCCGTGCCGGTGTGGAGATATTCTCAGATACGGCGCGGCCTGGCCTTTTTCATCTCCGTGTAACCGAACCTGCGCTCGCTGGTATGTCTCTGTCTGCTCGGCCAAGCAAATTAGTCCCTCTGATTGATCAAAGTTTATATGAGCGCGGCTATTTGATTTCAAACAGTGAGGAGGGAGGGGGGCAGTGAAGGAGGGAGGGGAGGCTGGGTGAAACAGGGGGAATGTGAAATGCGAAAGGCAGAGAGCGGGGTGGCGGCGGTGATGGTGGGGGGGGGGGCAGAAGCAGAGGGAGGGACGGCAGGAGAAGAGAGAAGAGGAGAGTTAAAGAGTGCGCAGCTGGATTGCCATGTAAATAGCTGTGCAGATAGGTAGAGTCGGGCTCCGTGCCAGAGGCTCTACAAAGGGCTCCTAACATCTGTTTGAGGGTAGATTCCTGCTCTGTGTTGTTGTAAGAATAATAGTCTCGCTTTGAGGGCCTCATCAGACGGGGGATCGTGATCACGCATACACGCTCGCTAACGTCAGACCGCCGAGCTCGAGAAACCCGAGTCGGTGTCGGCCGTCGATGTTGCCGGACGCCGCGCCGCGGACCGACAGGTGGACATCGCTCCGGTGCGGCTGGGTGGGCAGGGCGGGCGGTTGCTCCTCCTCCTCTCGAGAGAACATGAGACTGCAATTAATTAGTCTATTAGCCGCCATCGCTGCCTCTGAGAGCCAGGAGAACTTTTCTCTACTTTGATGAATAAGTGGCCGTATTTCAGGTGAAATACGGGCACTTAGCGCTCCAAGTTTACGTTCGACTCAAACAGACATCCGCTTGCGAAAAAAAAAAAAAGGCCGAACCGCAAGTTTGCAGCGCAGATAATTAACCGCGAAAGCCAAATAAAAATAAAAAAAACCGGTGGAGACAAACTTTTAAATATTTCCCCCTGAAGTTTTCCCACCGTCGGACGGGCGAGAAAAGAAGCGGCGTGACATCTCCGTCGGCGCGTCGCGTCAGGGATTCTGTTTCCCTCTCGCGGGGGGAAACACATGCAGGCAATTTGTACGGCAAATGTTGGTTTTAGACCGCGTTCCCTTTTTTTCCTCTCGCGTACCGGGGCGGCTCCTCGGCGCAGAGAGCTGGAAGGGCTCCGTTCGTTAGCGCTGGAGAGCAAAAAGCAAACACATTAATTAGTGCTATCTTTCTCGGGGGTAGCGGGGGAACAGGCGCTGAAACGCTACACCCTTACCTAAATTCACATGCGTCTGTCTGCTGTATCCCCCCCGCCCGCTGGCCCGCCCGCCCGCCGGCCCTGCTTCCAGTCCCGCCCCTGGCCCGGCGCTCGCGGCCGGCGCCCTTGAACAAGGCCGAGAAGACCACCTGCGTGAAAGCGGAGACCCTCTCTGTTATGTCTTTGCTAGGGAATGAAATAACACGGAATCCAGCTCTGCAAATAACTCACAGGGAAGATCATTTTCCACATGCTGCTTGACAAAAGGTAAAATAAGAACAGATGATGCCCCCCTCCCCCCCCACCTTCCCCTCGTCTCTCCGCTCTCGTTCTCGCGGATCTGGATCTCGGCTCGGCCCGTCCGGGGCACAGAACCTGTCTCGTGCACGCCGCCTTCGGTGGCCTTGTTAAAGAGGGGTGCTGGGGGGGGCGGGGGCGTGAAGAAAGATAGCGGCTCTCATTCCCAACGGCCACTGACACTGAAAGAGCCTCTCCTTTTCTCTCCCTCTCCCTCTCTCTCTCTCCCTCCTGCTCCCCTTTTTTTTCATGCCCTCACCCGGCCGAGGTTAAGAGGGGTTCAAGGAACCCGATCCCAGATCAGATGATTACGTGTGAGCCATCAGGAGCAGCGGGAGGCCTTTTTCTAAAACCGGGCATCCATCACAGGAGAGAGAAGGAGGCGGCAACTGGCTCCATTATGACCAGCATGGCGGGGGGAGTGGGGGGAAGGTGGGTGAGAGGGAGGGAGGGGCGGTACATTTATTTGCTTTGCATTCCCGTAAAGAATTTTGCACGAATTCCGCGGAATGGCATTACACAACAAGCACTGGAGGCCGTTTTTTTGGACGGCGGGATGAGAAGAGAGGAGATGAGATGGGAGAAGAGGTGAGGAGGAGGAGGAGGAGGAGGAGGAGGAGGAGGGACGATCGATGCCGCTGTTTCATATTGCAGAGTCTAAATTGCAACGCCTCGGAGCGCCAGTGTCGTCACAGGTAGAGTTGTGGAATTTACCAGAAGTGATGACAAAAAAGGGTGTTTACGGGTTGTTGTTTTTTTTTTTTTCTTTCGTTACCACTTTGGGGTTTACTGTCAGTCCGGCTACTTGGTTTTTTTTAACGGCAAATTGCAAACAGACGGTAAAAGGCAACGCTAAACAAACAGGCACACACACACACACACCGCAGTGTTACTGACTGGTTTTAAATGAGGCGGCATTGCTCGGACAGCAACATCGTCTTGGAGCTCGCTGCGATACGTCGCTTCTGTTGCGCGTCGATAATGTGGCGCTAAACTAAAGCAAAGCGGTCCGTCGGTCCAAACTCCGTTTTTGAGAGGACAAAATAGTGCCGTGCATCTGTGCACGCGGCAGCAGCAGCAGAATCGTATCTCTGCACAGGGTTAGTGTGCAAGCAGGCAATTTTGAACACAGCGTTTGGCTTTTAAAGAGCAAATACCAGGAGGAAGAACAGCGGGGAAACATGGAACACGGATACCTGACATACTTGGTGTATTTGGCTCCAACTAAAATGTCAAATCGATGCTTTTGCTCCTCGTTGTGAGTCAGAACTCCGGCCGCTCCGCACGCGGCGATGTGTCGTCGACCTCCTGCGCGGCCACAAAAACCCCGCCTCACGGTCTGTAAAACAGGCCGGGGGTTTGTTTGTGCAAGCGGACCTGGGCTCACCCCCCCACCGCCTCCCCCCGCCCCTGGCGAAGAGGACACATGTGAAGTTTGTCTAATCCAAATAAATAGGTGAGGCTCCCATTAGCCCCAATCCCTGCTGCAAGTGTACCTTCAATTCCAATTTGGACCCTCCCGCCGTGACTCATGGGAGAGCGACTTCAAAGCCGCAGCCGCGCACTCGAGGTCATTATCTTCATTTCTATATCCTCTGCAGGTTCGCAGCCATATGGGAACATTTTAGGGCCTGGATCGTGTGTGTGTGTGTGTGCGGGCACGCGCGCGCGTGCGTGTGTGTTTTTGTGTGTGTGTGTCTACTGCCATAAATCTGCCGTGTCTACTATAAAATATAGCTGACCAGCAGCAGATGTAGCTTCTAATAGCTACAAAAGCAAAAGAGGAATCTAAATTCACCACCTCTTGATTTTTATTCCAACGCATAATAGAGCCGAAGATGGATTTGAGCTCCGGGCCCCGGGGACGGACGGACGGTGAGTTGAAAGTCAGAAACGTGCCCGCGGGAAAGGGGGGAGAAAAGTGTGTGTGTGCGCGGATCTGTGTGTGTGTGTGTGTGTGTGTGTGCGTGTGTTGGCGTTTCCTTGTAATTATCCTCCGTGCTCCCTCGCCTGCATCTCTTTCGGCCCCGTCTCCCCTCCGCGTCTTTTCTTCCATCCCTCTTTTGAGCTGAGACGAATTCCCCTTTCAGCCCCCCCCCCACCCCCCACCCCCCAACCTCCCTCCGATGGGTCCCCGGCGTCCCGGCGCACAAAAGCCCCGACCGTCCCTGACTCCTCGTCAACCCCTTCCTTCCCGATTCATCAAGCGGAGGCCCACCGAGCATTCATCACCGCCGCCACCTTTTCATATAGCGTACCAGCTGAAAGCCACTGTCCCTCCCCTGACTTCAATGCGAGCGTGACACACCCGCAAGATTTATAGCGGCATAATTAGTAGCAGCGGAGGGGGGAGGGAAAGAAGAGGGCCCTTGGTACTTTGGAGGGTCAATCATACTGTACCCCGCTCACATCTGCCCCGCCGCCGCCGCCACCGCCGCCGCCGCCGCCACCGCGAGAGTTGATGAATTGGCCGAAAGAAGAAGAAGAAGAAGAAGAAGAAGAAGAAAAAAAACGCAGGAAGCCGGGAAAAATCCATCAAAGGCCCATGGTGACATCAAAACAATCTCAAACGCGCCGTTTGTCACCATTCGCAGAGGCAAGAAGGGCCCCGGTCGCACTGTAAATCACGCTCCTCCACAGGAAGGCCGGGGCGGAGATGAGCGGCGCTGAGGTGAGAGCTCTCAGGTCGGAGGCAGAGGTGGAGGGGGGGCGGGGGGGATTTCCAGAAGCAGCTCCGGGCCACTCTTAAATAACACGGCTGATAGTTTAACGCACTGTTTACGTAATCACGCCTCCTCCTCCTCCTCCTCCTCCTCCCTCCTCCCCCCACCGACCGCCGCCGATACCAGTTCATTCAACCGCTGCTCCGGGAGTTTGTTTTCAGTTTCTCACACCGAAAATTAAAATCCCCGACTAAACCTTCATCTTCCTTGCGGAGCCGCAAGCCGGGACCTGTCGCTCCCGGAGTGCACCGAGGGGCTGCAGAAATCCCCCATCGATCTGAAGTCACGCCGGTTACTCATCGTTCCTCAAGTATCACAATCCTTCCTGGTATCCGGTCAGGTTGCAACAGCAGGAGGAGATGTAAAATAAATAAATAAATACATTTAAAAAAAATAATAATAAAAAAAGGGCGGTTCAGTTTGACGTGACTCGTAGTTTACTCTTTCCATTTGTCGGAATTTATTTGACGGCTACAATGAGATTATGATTTCTAATGTAAACCTTGTTAACATGTCAGCGGAGGACTTCACGTCCGCGCTGATTCTCGTTCCAGATGACTGTTTGATCTCCGCTGACACTGTTATTATTATTTTTCTCATGCTCATTTGCAAAAGCGGATTTTTTTTTCCCCCCCCTCTGAAACAAAAAAACAAAACAATTTCGGGGGGGGGGCCCTGAGCCTGACTTTTTGCCTCGCAGCCGCAAGTCCGACCGAGTGTTCTTTGGAAAACTGCAGCTTCTACATTATAAAACATCATAGGAACGGACTTTATATGCGAAGATGTAGGAATTCCACAAGTTTAACGTGGGGCAATGAAACCTTTTTTATGTGCGCAAGTGCGCCGTAATGAAGGAGAGAGTCGCAGATTCAATGAGTTTGTTTCCTGTTTTCTTTTAAAACTGTCTTGGACACAAACACAAATGCGTTTTTAATGCTGTTCAACATCTGTCAAGCACAAGCCTCTTTATCAGTGTTTTCCCAACAACTTGTGTCTGGAAGTAACTCGTCATTCATATGCGGTACTGAGCTCTTTAGAAGGTTTTGGGAAACTCTTAGACACACAGTTATTTCCATGAATCAGCTCCAGCAGGAAGTGCGAACTGAACATTTCGCGAGAAGGCTGTAAACAGCAGGCTAAGTGTGCAGCGCTCTGGGATAGATGGCTGCATCAGTTTACGATCAACTGGAATCAAAGATGAGAGGTAAAGACGTGGAAATTGCCAGCATACGCAACCTTTAAATCAATTTTATGCTCTTTCAGGGCCTTTGCACCACTGAGTTGCTCATGTTTTGCAACTTTCCCCCTCGTGTTACATAAGCACTGAGCAGAAACAGGCCGCTCGGATCCGACGCTGCACGTCATCCGCGTCGTTAAGCAGTAGTAGCAGTTGTGGTGGTTAAAGATGCTGGTTTCGCTGGAGCACATTGCCGAGCGTCGTGCAGGGGGGGGGGGGCTGGCGAGGAAGCACCTGCTTGTTCCAGCGGGGAGGTGGAGAGAAGCTCGGCTCAGCTCGGCTCTGCTCTGCTGAGAACGTCCAGCTGCAGCGGTTGGCACTTGTGCTGCGGATTGGATTGCTCAGAAGATTATGCCTCGGTTATTTTTACAGTCTTAAATCTGAAGCGCTCTGATGCTTTGAGGGTTTCCTCCCCCCCTCTCTCTCTTCCTCTCTCTCTCTCTCTCTCTCCCCACCCCCTGCTCTCTCTCTCTCTCTCTCTCTCTCTCTCTCTCTCTCTCTCTCTCTCTCTCTCTCTTTCCAGAGGACTGTTGTGGTGTGACCCAAAAAAAAACCCAGAGCAAATTATGGATTGCCTCTGTGGTGGAGCGGTCGCTACAGTTTGTCTTCCGATTTTCGCATTTGTGTCAGCTCCCATTGGCCTCTGAGCGATGATGATCTCTGCCTCTCGGGCTCTCCGCGCGCCGCTAAGTGTTGCCAGAGCTCCCCGCGCACGGACGCTCGCCGCGGTTTTGGCCAGACGGCGCGCGGCCGCGAACACGACGAGCGCACGAGCTCCGAGGAGATAAGAGATCCGCGCACTTTTCGGATGTCGCCCGCAGCCCTGTTGAGACGGAGACACGGTCGGAGGTACACTGATATGTGTGCGTTCAAAAAAGTTTGAGTGAAGTGAAGAGGGAAGAAACACAATCAAGCGAGGAAACCGAGGCGCGTAAGAAGAGATGCCAGCCAGGCGTGGCTTGTGTCTTGAATGTCCAATGTGAGAATGCGTGGGGAGTATGTATATAATAGAGTCTTTCCATCTGATAGAGAGAGAGATATCAAACTGATGATTACAGCGAGGGACGATCGATAATCTGAGAGAGGCGTCCTCGGATTCGGCAGGAGCGCGGCGCGCTGGGGGACTCGCTGTTTGCGCGCACACGGAGCGGACTTGTGTAAACTTTTTATGTTGTTGTTGTTGTTTTTTATTATTATTATTATTGTTTTTACACGCTTCTCCGCGTAGCTCACCGGTGATCTTACTTTTCGATCTAAACAACAAAAATGCCACCCCTTAACTTGACCGCGGTGCACACCATGGCAGAGGTCGGGAATTTCCTGGGGACCATCGACTTGGATTTACAGACTTTCCCCGCGCTGGGCACCGTGCCGCTGCCGGAGTCTCCGCTGGGCTTGAATGAGCGGCTCGGCCAGATCGAGGGGAGGCTGCAGCGGGGCTCTCCCACGGATTTCGGGCACCTGAAAGGGATCCTGAGGCGGCGGCAGCTCTACTGCAGGACCGGATTCCAACTGGAGATATTCCCAAACGGCACCGTGCACGGGACAAGGCAGGACCACAGCAGATTCGGTGAGATGTTCTCCCGTGCGCGTCTTGTAAAGAGATTTGAAGGAGAGAAAAAATGTGTGACTTTTGCTTTCACAGCAACTTGTCTCGGAGATGTTTTTTTTTTTTTATTATTATTATTATTATTATTATTATTATTATTATTATTATTATTATTATTATTATTACATTAATGTATCCATTAATTTACTATATGCAGTTTGGAGGAATTTCCTGCTTATAGTGGTGTCAGGAAAACAAGTTACAAATGCATATAGCTTATAAAGTCAAGACAAATATTTGCGCTATAGTCGCTGTGCGGCTTCAGTGCGGGTTCATTAGGAGGCTTTTCCGCGCGCACGTCCCCAGAGGCGGCCCGTTAGTGCGTCACTGTCACCTGGCCGCGCACCTTTTTTCGGTGGCGAGGGGCGTCTTGGGGGGTGGCGTCAGGTGTGTCGACCCGGGTTTGGCAGCCTAGGCAACAGCGCGTGCGCGTGGCGTGCCCCCCGGTGGAACAAATGGAGCGAGGTGCGGCCGGCCCGAATGCATGGCGGACGATAAACACATGAGAGAGGGGGCGGGGGTGGGGGATGTGGATGGAGGGGTGGGTGAGGGTGGCAGACACGCACATCATGTCCCGCGCCTCATATCCACGCAACCGCCGCTGCTCCCTCGCAGGTGCGGCGCCGCCGATTCTCTTCTGCGCCAACATAACAAAGGTGGTGGGGGGGGACTCGGGGATAAGATTAAAGCGTGACCACCAGTACGGGATACGGTCGTGTTGAGCCCAAAACAAGGGGATGGGTGGTCCGTTTGTTGGCTTCTGGCTTCACTTAGGTTTTTTAAATGATGGAACAAACTCTTTTGTCAGAGCACAGAGGGAGGAGAATTAAAAAAAAAAAAAAAAAAGAGGAAGACGTGGCTTTGATTAGAGGGATATTAAACACACTCCTCACCCCACAAGAGAAAAAAAAAAAATTAGAGGGATGTTCTCTGTCATCCTCTGGCCATCGGATGAGGTCGCAGGCAGAGATGGGGACCAGGTGGCCCCAGTGCCTGGCAGCGCTGCCAGCTGGATCCTCTCTGACTAACCTCTGCAGAAGCGCAGCTTTTAATTTCACCGGTTGTTTCCCCGCCTTTGAAGTGCCTGTTCACTTTACTGTCTATCTTCCTGTGAGTCAGCAGCACCCCCACCACCCCACACACACACACACACACACACCATGGGCCCACATCTCAGCTCCATAAAAGCGACCTCTGCGCGTGTATTATTAGCCGGATGGGAAGTTCCAAAGACAGGCTGAACACATGTGCAGACACCGCAGCCCACTGTGATTAACGTGTCGGGAGCACTTAACAAGAGAAAGATATCAAATGAATCTTCAATGTGAAAGCAATTAGAGTTATGCATTTACTGGATTTTTTTTTTCATTTTGCTTTAATGAGGGATGCTGATTCAAGGGGGATGAACAGAGAACGCTCAAAAACAACACTTGTAACTTATGCCTTTTCATCACTCCATTCTGTGTGTGTGTGTGTGTCTGTGTGTGTGTGTGTGTGTGTGTGTGTGTGTGTGTGTGCATTGTTTAACCCCAGGTATCCTGGAGTTCATCAGTCTGGCAGTGGGTCTGGTCAGCATCAGAGGGGTGGACGCTGGACTCTACCTCGGCATGAATGAGAAAGGAGAGCTCTATGGGTCGGTGAGTCAAAAAAAAAAAAAAGAGAGAGCGGGGGGGGGGGGGGGGGTGGACTCCTTTCATTCACAATCCCAGCCTCGACAGGCAGCCCGGGCTCTCATTCACAGGCCCCGGTACTTGATACACATGACTTGCTTTGCAGAATACGCGACTTTACAGCCATTCTCCCAAGACAAAGGGCTTTATTTTTTTTCAATCCCCTACAATATCCACCAGGAGAGCTTTTAGAAAATGAGGGTTTTTTTTCCAGGAGAATTTTCCGAGACACTCGGTTATCAGGGTTCCCATACATGAAAGATGGGAAAACCGCGGTGAGACAAAACAACCCGAGTTTCGCTCCCACCGGCTCTCACACCAGCCGAGCTAATAAATGATGGTGAGCTCGGGACCAAAAACAACTGGACTTGTTGCAGAGTTTCTCAGGAGATTAAATTCAGGGTGATAGAAAGCCCTTGTCTTTATTTAGTCTTGAGTTATTGACGGTAATATGGTGGAAACAGAAGCATAGGGAGGTTCTCAGCGTGCGCCATGGGTGCACCGGTGGAATATAATGATTGTCACATCAAGCTTGCCCTTAAATCAGAAAACATACTGTCCTCATAAATGCTGCGTCTCCAGGACGTCTTCCCCTCTGGCTGATTTTGCCTCCCGTGTTGTTGCTATCTGTGCACACCGAGAGAGGGAGGAGAAGGGGAAGAGCTGTAGCAAATGAAGGGGAAATATGCGAGGGGTTACCTGTATCAGGTGTCCCAGGGCATTACCGGAGGGCCCCTCGGGGCCCAGACTGCCTCTGGCTGGGAACGCTGGGAACAGAGCCTACCTTTAAGCACGGCCATTACGTTGAAAGTGCAGATATTGTTACTGCACACTATCAGAGTCTGGCATCCTGGAGCTTTGACCCTGGGATGGAGGGGGAAGGTGGGGGGGGGGGGGGTAATTGCACACCTGACTGGGTCACCTGACTGACAGAGGGAGCGATGTGGACACGTCTGCGATGGAGGGCCGCCGGGGGGGGGGGGGGTAGTAGGCTGGGGCAAGAACAGGTAGAGGTTTGCTTCCGTCCAGCAGCCAGCAGACCTTGACGGGCTTTTGATCCAGTGAGATGTGTGTGTGTGTGTGTGTGTGTGTGTGTGTGTGTGTGTGTGTGTGTGTGTGTGTGTGTGTGTGTGTGTGTGTGTGTGCAGGGGGTGATGTATTAGGATGGAACTGGCCCAGTCATGTGCCCTTGAGACTGTGTTTACAGGCAACAGATTCACCACACAGCCCTAGTCAAGCCGAGCCTGACAACCAGTCAACAAAACTTCTGCTGCTGCTGTTGCTGCTGGAGGTTTTTCTTAAGAAGAAGTGACTCTTGCTCAAACAGTGACAGAGGCCAACGGTTTTTCTCAGGGCTGGGGATGAACAGACGACTTGTGTAGAGAAGCCAGAAAGAGACGGTCTGAGGGGAGGAATGTCGGGAAGGGAAGGGAAGGGACATGAACAGGGAGGAGATGATTTGGAACATATTCATAACGGGTGCAAACGGGTCAAGCTGTTTGCTCCTTGACGGTATTTCTGACTGGACTGTGTATCTCTGGACTGTGCAGCCCTAAAACCGAAGTTCCTTACTGCTCCCATACTCCCCGACGGCCCTTTGTGGAGTGAGCAGAGGAGATGTTTCTCCGTGCAAAAATCAGGAGGTCGGCATGTTTGAGGATTCCGTGTGGGGGACAGAGTGAACAGACAAGTTGTCATATCAGAAATACCTGCCTCAAAGAGTTTCTCCTGGTTTGTTTCAACTAGTTACACACAGTGAAATGCCCCCACTGCTTGTCAAAGATCTGCAAAGTTGTGCAAAGATCTCTGCTGGATTTGCAGGACTAACGTGTTGTTGTCTTTCCCCACTCGATGGCAGAAGAAGCTGACAGCGGAATGCGTGTTCCGGGAGCAGTTTGAGGAGAACTGGTACAACACCTACGCCTCCACCCTGTATAAACACACGGACACGGGGCGCTTCTACTACGTGGCTCTGAACAAGGACGGCTCGCCCCGGGAGGGCAACAGGACTAAAAAGCACCAGAAGCTCACCCACTTCCTTCCCAGGCCGGTGGAGATCGAAAAGATCCCGCAGGCATACCGGGACTTGTTCCAGTACAGGTGACCAAGTGCTTGCAGCTGTGGAGAGCCGCTTACAAGTGGAGCGACGGAGATGAAAAGGGGAGGGATGAGGAGGAGGAGGAGGAGGAGGAGGAGGAGGAGGAGGAGGAAGCGATGTGGCCAGTGGACCACTCACCTCAGAGAGGAGGTGGCACCACGGCGGATACAGACGGAGTACCACATGAATGCCCAGCTGGGAGGGCATCAAAGGTCCCCGACATCCTGACTCTGGACTATCCAATCAAGCGGCTTTTTTTCTTCTTTTTCTAATCTCCTTCAAAACAACCACTTTGAAGAGGCGGAAGTGTAGATACTGAGACGACATTCGGCGTGCGTCGAAGGCGTTGCGGGGACGATGAATACAAGGTTTGACTACAGGGGACAACGAGAGGAGACTTTGGGGAGTTTCAAACGATGACACCACCAGATGTCATCCGGCGCGTTTGCCACGCGTGGCCGTGGCGAACGCCAGAAAAGACCACATTCCTTCAAAAAGTCTGACCCCAGAACATGGGACGCGCGCATATTGACAGGACACGAGAGTCAGGTACGAAAGTCAGCGAGGAGGGACTCGCTTGGTAGTCCAAATAAGAGATGAAAGAGGCACAATGAGATGAATGTGTGAGAGATCTGAGAGCACTTACTGCACATAGCCGGTCCCGGCTGGAGGCTCAACTCTTCTCCCCAGCCATCTGAGTCAGAGTAATGAGCTCATCCATCACCTTTAGATAAACTAACAGGCGGCGTCTTGCAGAGGTTGTGCGACGCAGAGAAAATGATTAACTTTTGGGACGGAAGCACTTCTCCAACTGTGGTTGTAAAGGAATACGTGGTGGGTTTTGTGACTTGTAATGTTCAGGAGTGTGAGGAACATTATTAAAAATGCAAAAGCAGCTGAGGTGTACATATGGGTGGTCCTATTTATGAGATGTACAATGTATTTATTTTCTACATATAAAGTATAAATATAAATCTATATATTTATTTATTGAAAAGACTTTATTTTGTAATGAACCTGGACTGTAGATTCTACTGAAATTACACGCGGAAAAAAAACATGACGACAAAAAAAAAAAAACTGCAATGAACATGACAATAAAATTGTCTTGCTATCAAAAATATTGTGAGAGGCTATTTTTGCTTGGTTGAAAAGAAACAAGGATGTACCAGTTAAAACAAAATATAGAATCTATGTGGATACTGCAGTTTTTCGTTGGTGAACCATCATGACCCAGAGGGAAATACCTCCATAACAGCTGGATTAATCATCACAATGCAGACATTCATGGAACCTGCAGGGCAAAATTCCATTAACTTGTAGGAGAAACTTTGCCAGTACAGGAAGTCACTGCAAACCTAGCTGTTGCTAAAAAGATTAGCTCAGATGCTGCATTTTTTGGCGGTGTTATCTAAACTACAATGACATTTTCACACTCCGGGAAGAAAGAAGAAAGGGGGTGAGGGGAGACCGAGGGAAATGTGGAAAATGTTTTAGCTTCAACTTGGACCAAGAAAAAAGAAGGAAAAGTTGAGTTGTTCCCCAGGATTTCTAATGTCTCCCCACTGACGGGAGGCTTTCAGCTGTTTGATAACCGACTCAACCGGCTGTAAAAATGTGATTGGTCCACTTCGAATGAATCTGATAGACAGAAGCCTTGTCCAGGCTGCTTCCAATTCCATTTATAAAAGGGCTTTTCCATTGAAAAATGCTCTCAGTGATTTCTTTACCAGACAAGAGAACACAGGAAAACTGGAGTCGCCAGGTTATCATGGAGTTATCATTTACGGATAGTAACATAAAAATGTAGCCTTGTAAGAATTGCAGGTAAGACCATGAAAATACAAATGTAGCTACACAATAGTATTTTTATTTTATTTTATTTTTTTACAAGAAAGCGTAATAAAAAAACTCGTGACCAGATGAGATGATGTCCAAGTGTCCAAAACTAGGAAATAAACAGTCAAGCGAGAGAGCAGATTCCTTCCCAGGGAACAAACAGTGCAATCTCAGGTCAATTTGCACTCATAAACCCTTTTTACTAAGCAACGTGCACAGACACTCTCTGTCTCCACGGGGTCTTAGTCCGCCTTACATCCACCGTACAAAATCAGATTCCTCATGCAACTGAATCCTGACCCCTAATTGGCTTTACACATCAGCATGGATTAAGGGCAGTGATTGGCTGCTCCATGGCGGGGGGCCTCACGGACCCCGCCGCGGCAGCAGCAGCAGACTCTGCAACGCCGGCTTCTTTTTCAATGGACAGAAACAGCTGCCTCGCCCTCGCCGCGGCGAGAAGCAGCGGGGATGTGCCGCGGCCACAGAGTCGGCGGTAATCTGGGGCTGAGAGGGGATGGGATCAACATTTCAACATCTGCAATAGTTGTAATGTTTCTCCACTGGCAGATATCTGTAAGCTGCGAGAGGGAGACAGAGACAGAGAGAGAGAGAGAGAGAGAGAGAGAGCAAGCCCCCCCGGGGGAGCGAAGGGAATGGAAAAGTCAAAGACATGCAGGGGGAAAACCCTGGCAGACAGTGAAATGAAAACAATACCGAGAGAGGTGGGGGGATAGATGAAAGCTAAAAAGAGAAGAGAGGAGAAGAATGGGACGAGAGGCAGTGCGGGTGTGAAGCACGTCGGTCATCTGTTCAAATGTCATCGGAAGGAAGCGGCGAAAAAACATGGGTGTGTGAACCCGGCTGCCGAGGAGACGAGTAGGTTGATGTCGCCCTCGCGTCTCTGAAGCTGCTGCCATGTTAGCAGAATTACTGGAGCCAAGAGGAAACAAGTGGGCAGGTTTGGTTCAAATCTAAAGAGAAAGAGTCTGTCACATGATGTCAATGATGATGAATTGTTTTTATAAAAAAAAAAAGAAGAAAAAAAAAGAGAACGTCTTCTCCAATGCTAAGCTTTTCATTTTTTTTATTTTATATGTTGCCGTATTCAACAGCCACAGTGGCATTTAGTCATTTCTTGCTGACTCAAGAGGCCCGGCAACACCACAAGTAAGACACTGGCCAATCAGTGCTCGCCACCCTCAGTAAGTTTGGAAGCCATCGAGGAGACAGGATGGACCAAAGAAGAACAACCGAGCTCCAGACTTTGTTGAACATGAAGGTTTTGTCATGTGACTGGCTCATTTTGTTACAATGTGTGCAAGATAAAACAGGTTTGGTTTCTTAACATTTAACCATGTTGCACGGTAGTCTTGTAAGTAGTCCAGCATCAGTACAGCATCAGCTTTTTTTTATTCCAACAACAAAAATCTTCAATTTCATTTAAATTGAAATAGTAATAATAATAATAAAATATTGAAAATATTTCTGGCTTTATTTTACCTGATGGTCCCAGATCCCAAACCCAAAAAAATACAAACTGCATGTCCTTCCATTCAGTAGCAGACTTATTCATTTACTTTTTTTTTGGACAACTCTACAGTAACTTGCTTCATTAACAGCTTGCAAAATGAATCGCGTGCGCCGCATGTTGACCAGAGTTTCTACCAGCATCTCCCCTGTTACTGTAAAACCAGTCAGTAGAAAGGAATGTGCCACGAATCATTTTCAGTCGCGAAAAACAAATGACTCAAAGAGCTTCTCACTGTTTTGGTCACTTTATTAAATGTTATATTAAATACTTATCAAGATAATAGCGGATCAGAACCATGGTGTTGGTGTATTTGCTAACATAAGAACATTCTGAAAAGAGAGCCAAAAAGGTTTTTTTTTTTCTTCTTCTTCTTCTTACATTTATGAAATACATTTTGTGCAAACACAGGAGCCAACGAGAGAGATCACAGGCATCTCTTCATGAGAAATGTACAGAACACACTCCTCATGGATAACAGCTACACCAGTTTAAGCGTTTAGAAGCCGAAAACATGAAAAAAGAAAAAAGAAAAAACATGTCATAATAATAATAATGTGCTAAAGTAGAGTACAGGTAGTCTAGGAGGAGTGGGGCCCTGCCTGGTGGGACTACACTGTCCAGAAGGCATTTGTCACAAAGCAGAAGGAGCAGATCAGCCAGGCTGATCAGCCAGGCCGTGCAGTCTGGCTGAGCTGCGTTGCGTTGCGTTTTGTGGGACCCCGATCTTCGTCCAAGCTCGGGGGGTCAAACACAAGTGGAACAGAAAGGATGGAGAGAGAGAGAGAGAGAGAACGCACAGGCTATGCTAGACACCACGCGACAATGGGCAGGATGTTAGGGGGGAAAAAAAAGTTGGGGGAGGGTCCGAGGAACCGGCAGGCAGTTTTGAAAACACAAGCATTCCATTATCATGTTCAGCGACAACTAACGTAAACACGTAAAAGTGTACTTAAAAAAAGGTTGTCAACAAATCTCAGAAATGTACAGATTTTTTATTTTTATTTTTTTTTAGGAAATTAACATAAGGCCATATTGTTTTTCTTAAAATGTCTTTTTCTGTTTTCGAGTTTGTTTTTTTGTTTTTTTTAATCTCCCAAAAAAAAGAGCAGGGCGTCGCAGCGCCGCCGGTCGCCTGCTCGGCTAGAGGTGTCGGTGACGGAATCTACTGGGAATGATGACGATGAGGAGCTTTACATAATAAGAGTCACCAACGACACGAGTCCCACTGGGGTTTAGGCATTTAAAACAGTATAAAAAACTGACTTTAAATATTGAGGAGACCCTCTTCTAAGGGGAACGATACAACGCTTTGAAGCATTGGCGGGGCTTTTTTTTTTTTCGTCATTAAATACACGAAAAGAGAAGATATAGAACTTGAATAACATTAAGGCTGTATATACATTAACTTTTTCGTTTGAAATTCTTAATGGATTCCTCTCGCACACAGTCATTTTTACATTACATAGCCCAACCCTCTCCCAGCGGGCGATGGAATAAAGGACCGAGACGCCGTCCCACTTGAGCCCTGAGTGGACGTCAGTCTGGTCTCCCGAGGTCCTCCGCCCAGTCGTCCTCCAGCTCTGAACAGTCTCACAGTGCTTTGATAACAGGGAGCCGAGCCTCACTTGGGTGGGAGGGACCGCTGGGAGAGCGGGCTAGCCTAGCGGGGGATGGGCAGGTGGGTGTTTGGGTGGTTGGGATTGGGCTGAAGGGACAGTTGCTCGATTCTTTAAAGGCCCTTGGAGGGTCCGGGGCTCTTGCCCATACCCTGGTGGGAGCCCAGGCCGTGGAGCTGCTGGTAGAGGCCCAGCAGGTCCATCTGAGTCATCCCACTGGGTCCCATCATACCGTTCTGCATAGCCAACTGGTTCAAGTACGTGGCCTGGTTGGCCAGGGCCAGCTGCTGCTCCTGCACCTTCCTGTTGGTGATCAGCTTCTGGACGAGCATCATCAGCTGGATGGAAGGGGGAGGGAGGAACAGAGATGGTTAACAGACTGTCAATATTAAGCAAACAGACCAACATATCAAGCTGTGTCCTTCCATCTACATTTGGATCGTTGCTGCCTACATCTCCCAGAATTCTTTGGTATATAAAGCCGCGTTCAGACTGCCAGCCAAAATCCGATTTTTAGCCCATCCAGATTGAAACCGGATTCCTCTTTTGTAGTCTGAACAGTCACAAATCACATGAAATCCGATTCTTGCAAAACGGACTGAAACCACCTTGGGAAGGTAGTTTCAAATCGCATTTGGACAGATGCTCCGACGTGGTTGCTACACCAACCTGTCAGATGGGTCAATAATGTGGCCCAGTCTGAACAGAGCCAAATCCCATTTGGACATTTGCTAAAAACAGTGTGGACAGTCAGCCCCAAAAATCAGATTTGATAAGGAATCTGATTTGAATCAGATTCGCCTGCAGTCTGAATGCAGCCTTAGATGCTTGGTGCTTCTCATACATCAGTACAGCACCTCTGAGTGCGCAGAGTTACCGGTGCACATTTACGGTGCACATGTTTGCATGCATCTTATTATTTTTATCTTTCTTTGGCTAAAACCTGATGGTCTGCTCTTGGTTCCCGGTTTCCTGGTTCTTACCGACTGCTGCCTGTTGAGGACGTCTCTGTACACGGCTTCCCGACGCTTGAATTCCATCTCCAGGGTGGCCTGCTGAGCCATGGCGACGGACTGGACCTGGCTCTCCAGCAGCCCAGGGTTCTCCTGCCACTGTGAGGACAAAAAGCCAGAGGCATTTCGAGACAAAGTTGCAACAAAGCACATTTACAAACCCTCTGAATGTTTATCTTTTTGCTTAAAATATATTTGTACAGTCTCCATCGTGACAAAAGATGCGCCAACTTGAGTTTGAGACACGCACCACTTTGCTGATGATGTCCTCCAGAGATTCCCGCGGAAACATCTTCAAGGCGTTTGTCGCTTCGATGACTTTCTGTCGTCCCTGATTGATGAGACCCTGGACAGAAATTGGGGACGCAACACCATGACGCATGGTTTTCGCAGTTCACTTTTGACACATAAGCACACAAACACTTGGACACCCGGCCAACACTTGAGGTTCACGTCACGGAAAGACACAGGAAGTCGGAGCAGCTGCTCGCTGATATCGCCAAGCGGTTTGTTTAGGATATTTCATAAAGGTCTGATACCTTTACAGCTTGGAAAAAAGGAAATCGCCAAGTCAACATGACTCTTCGCAAAGGTAAACACCTCTGTACCGGTGTTGGGGTCGGGGGAGTTGTACACAAACTGTTTTATGAAAGGTCAGCAGATCTTCCAAAGTAACTGGATCTTGAGAACTGGAAGGAGACGCTGCATCTCATTCAACCAGTTTTTTTTTTGTTTTTTTTTGTTACGGGTGTTTAAAAGCTTAGCCAAAATCTTTAACTTTAACTATAGTACAGTTGCAATGATCGGCAAGTCAGTCAGGAAGCAGAAGCTGGTTAATACTATACAGTGACTGGGTTTGGACGCTGAATCCAGTGCTGCTCTTCCTAGAACGTGTGAGCGGCACTGCTCCAGCACTCACCAAGCTTCCGTCTTCATCTTGGTTTGTTCATGACTCCTTCCTCTGCTGTGCATTGATGCCGTTTAACTGTCTCGTCAAGGGTAAGGAAGCGGGCTCACACAAGCTGCATTTCCATTAGCCCTAGAATTGCGCAAAACCTAAATATCGCAATAAAAAAAACTGGGAATGGAAACGGCTAAATTTGGAAAAACCTCTCAAATATCGCTAAAAGGTTTTGACGCTCTCATGAGGTGGTTTTTCGATATAGAGGTATATCGCAGAAGTGTCATGGAAACACTTTTTTTGCATTTCCGCGTTGCACGTGATGTAAGGAGTCATGTGACCAATTCACGTCAAGTGAATACGGCGCGTTATGTTTGGACGGAGGAGAAGACAGAATATTTTTTACAAGTAGTCAAAGACAAAAATACAACAACCATTCTTGACAGCAAACAAACGTAAACAAACAAAAGCAAATGTAATTCACGGGACGAGATTTACGAGAATTGCGTCCCGTGAGACAAGATTTTACGAGAATTATGGCTTGTGCGCTTCACACTTTTCAATGGAAACACCTACAAATCGCAATTGTACTTTGTAGAAATTTTAGAAATACTGCTTTTATTTTGCGAAAAACTGTAATGGAATCGCAGCTGCAGTCACGATGCTTGGCCCGGTTAAAGAGAGTCTGAGTCAGACTGACACGTTGATCTGCATTAAGTCAGACGCAACGTAATGAAATCGATCTCTCGGGGTGTCGCGCTAACGCCCCGAACAACGATCGGCTTTTCATTTCGGGACGGGGAGGGGGGAGGGTGGTTCCTTCAGCGTTTAAACACCCTTAAGCTCATTTTGGTCGGCCCGCGCACCTTCTGTCCCGTCACTCAGCCCGGACAAATATAGCCGCTGGCCCAGACGTGGAGCATTAGGAGCCACTGGCTGGAGGAAAGCGGGCACCATGGCTACTAGACTGTTGTCACAATTAGCAGTGGGGTCTGAGGAATGTGGGGCGCCGTGCCGTGGGGGGACGGCAGAGCGAGAGAGAGAGGGAGAGTGAGAGAGAGGGAGAGAGTGGGGGCAGGGTCCATGTGGAGCTCATTACTTACCTCCAGCTGCTGGTTGGTCATGGAGGCCAAAGCTGCCACGTTGAAGGGGTGGAAGCCGGCGCCCATGTCCATCTGGGAATACTGAGTCCCGTAGGTGCCCCTCATGGACAGACCCTGAGGAGTCGGGGAGGAGAGAGAGAGGGGAGGCTATTGAAGGCACGGACGAGTCTGCGAGGAGCTTTCATCTCCTCGCACGCACAAACATACAGACACGCGAGCCGTTTGACTGGGCTGTGTGTGAGGACAAGTGTCCAGAAACTTCTTCCCCATTCCGCTCCCCCGGCAAAAGGGAAGCAGGACGCCGATGTTTGTGTGTAATTGAGCCTCCTGTTGCAGATGGTTTTCCCCCCCGTGCTCTGTAATCTGGCCATCCGGTATGTAGGTGTGTGTGTGTGTGTGTGTGTGTGTGTGTGTGTGTGTGTGTGTGTGTGTGTGTGTGTGAGTGTCGGGGGCCAGCCAGGGTCTTTGGACGAGGCCAGAGAGACAGGTGTGCAGGCTTAAACAGTGCGAAACCTCAAAGCAACCACAAAAACCACAACATAAGCAGCTCCCAGTTCCAGCCGCCTCGCCGCTCGCCAGCCAGCAGGGCTGGAAGCTCCGCCAGGAAATAAAAATCCAAATTAAAATGTTGTTTTTCGACACGTTACTTTGAAATTATGAAGCTGATCTTTTTTCCTTTTCGCACGCATTAACGTGTTTGCGTACCGGCCCCCCGAGACAGAAGCCGGCTGTGGAAACGCCATTCAGTGAGTGAGAACCCGTGGGGCAGAAATGGTTCTCATCGGGTTCTCCGTGCAGGGCGGGATGGGCCAAGGATGACATTTAGTGCCTTTCCGCAGAGCCTTTTAACATCCATTAGGAACGTCTCATTAGGAATTTTATGGAAACGGCATAATTCGAAACGACTTCCTCTAATTCGCAGTAAAGTTTGTGCGCTCTCTTGAGCCGTTTTTTTTTCTTTCTCTTTTTCGCCCTAAAATCAGAGCCAATCTGCACAGAGTTTCTTTTGTCGCAGAATTAAACCAGTTCTCTCGAAACTATACCGATTTTAGTCCAATTCTCCAGTTCTAGCAACCGGTGGCATCAGAGGAAAATAAGTATACAATTAAATAATTACACATCTGACTAAAAAGAATTCAAGAAATACTATTACCAATACTACTAGTAATATCATAAAAACTTAAATGCTGAAAAATAACAATTTCGACATTAAGAACCTCAGCTGCCTCAACAACAAGGTCCTGGTTTTAAATTGAATAACTAAGATGTTTATTAAAATAATGGTGCTATGAAATCATTTGAAATGCTTTTTTTTTTTTTTATTCTTTGAGTACACAGTGTTTTTAAATCAATTAATCAATGACCTTTTATTTGTAAAGCCCAAATCACATCCAAAGGAATCTCCAAGCACTTTGCACCATCAAGAGAAAGCCAACTTTTTCAAGAGAACGAATCACTGGTGCACTTGGTCTTGCATTAGCCGTGATACGTGCCAGCGAACGTGCACCGACACGAACCCACTCCTCGGCCTGGGCCACGTTCCCTTCTGCAGATTTCACACATATTCAAAAAAAAAAATAAAAATGAGACCTGACCTCATTTCCATTAAAAATCGGCATCTGAGATCTAAATTTGCCCCGAGAATTCTCCTGAGTATTGTGACGAAGCTGAAGTCATCCCAGACTGGAGGTTCCTGGGTTCGCCGCCGCCAGTGGGTTTTCCCCACTTCCTGAACTGCAAATCCCATATTCAAACACGGAGCTTTCCCCCCTGGCCGCCGCTGGCCCGACCCTGAAGATGTAAAGACATTAGCAGAGGTTCCTGCTCTATGTAAAGCTGCGGGTTTGACGGCGTCAAGGCCACCAGCCTCTCCGGGATGATCACAAGAGCATCTTCTCTTCATAACAGATTTTTAAACTTAAAAAAAAAAAAAAAAAAATACCCGCCGACCTGAACACCGGAGGATTTTTTTTTCCTTTCTCCCACCTCCCTGTGACTGGGAACCGGCTGCTCTCTTTAAAGGCGGGGGCGCTCTGAGGGAAAAGCCGCTTATGGTACACGGAGGGAGAGTGTGTTGGAAAAATAATCATTAGGGTGAATTAGAATCTAGGATTACCCGTGTGTGTGTGTGTGTGTGTGTGTGTGTGTGTGTGTGTGTGTGTGTGTGTGTGTGTGTGTGTTGGGAGGGCCAGTCTTTATACCCTTCTTTCTTGTCCCACAAGAAAGGAAGGGGAGGAAGAGGAGAGCGGCAACGTGGTGGAGGAGGAGGTGCAGGAGGAGGAGGTGCAGGAGGACGCTGCTGTCCGGACCTCCACCTCGCACCGGTTCCTGTGGCTGCAGGCTGCAGGCCGGCCCCGTGTTTTGGCCTGTCGTCTGTTTGCCCTCGAGTGATGACAGGGTTCTCCAGACGCGACACCAACTCAGACATTTCCACGAACCGACCGGGCAGGAGCCTCGAGCGGCTCGGCAGCTGCACGTGGGCGCCTTTGATTTCGGGAGAGGTTGACTCCTCCCCCCCACCACCCTTCTCCTTCACACATTTACTCCATGGCTTATCTGTTGGCCTTCACCTACCGTCATCTCTTCCACCCCATCAGGCACATTGTGTTTCTCCTTTCAATCTTCCCCCTTTACAAAGTCACTGCTCATGATTTCTGTTTGGTTTGATTATGTTCTGGTTCAATTGATTCTTGGGTTTTTGTCGTTTTTCTCTCTTTGAGTTTCTTCAATCGAAACGTCAGATGTCTATTTTTATCCATGTCTTATGTTCTGGTCCAGTCTTGGATTTTGTGTAGGGATGTTAACAATTAATCGATTATCGATTAATTGTCGTTTAAGACTTTAATCGATTAAATGAAATTAGTCGCAATTAATTGAACATTTTTTTTACACGGGTAGTTAATATTATAACAGTGTAATAGCAGGAAAGAGCTATTCACTTGTAGATACTGTGATGGTCATAATATACCTACATCACAGTTTTTGGGTTTTTTTAAGTTGAAATGAAAAATCGTTGCTTATCAATCAATCGTTAATCGATCGATAAGGTCAATCAACTAACGATTCATGAATTAATCGATAATTTGCCTCTATGACCGCGAGCACAGGAGAATTGGTGATGAATGGATGAAATATAGACGGAAATAAAAGGCATCACCAGCAACATTTGGACAGAATTTATCAGAAGCAAACAATGGATTTTTCTCATTTCTTCAACAAACTAACTAGACACAAAGTGGTTAACAATAACAACTACTCTTAAAATAATGTCGAGAAGCAGAAATCTGTTTCTCTGTTCTGGGTGGTGGAGTAAATTCTAGCCGTAATTTGCTTCTTTCAACAAGTGTGCTCATGCGTGTTCTTTTCACGAGGCTTTTACTTTTGCAGCGCCACGGTCAACTTTTCTATACTCGACTTCCTCCGCGTGCAGGAGGCCTTTGCCTTCGATTACGCTCCTAGCTGTTGCGGGTCGGTAATCATTTTTAAAAACGTCACGTCTGTTACGCAACCTGAGAAACGGATCTGTGTAGAAGCTAATGGGACGGGACGTGAGGAGCATTCTGGGCTAGAGAGAGAGAGAGAGAGGAAGCGGCCGTCCTGTCTTTCATCAATGACCAACTTACCAGCTCTGTGTATTCTGATCATGTTAGTCATCTTCGCTCACTTCAAAGAGAGAGCTCTCTGCTCTGGAAGTCTTTATTTGATGCATTTGACCACACAACCAGACAGTAATCAACGTGAGTAAGAACTTATGTTCGAGCAATGCGAAAAATGCGACGCTCTGCTACAAATATAGCACGTCTCTTTATAAACACCCGAACCCTTCCCATGGACGGCAACACTTCTCAACTGGACCGGCCTGGCTGGGCCCAAGTGGCCCGTTTTGCAAGCACTTTGCTGAGGCTGCTGCTGACGGTGTATTGTGTATGGTTTTTATTGTTGTTGCCTACCTTTTTCTCTGCTTCGTACTCGGCCCAAGCTGCCTTGCGGTCCTCCTCGCTCAGCTCTTCCTCCTCCTTGTGGTCCAGCAGGGAGTCGTGTTCATGGTAACACACAATCTGGTCCTTGTTGTTCTGCAGCAACTCCGCCAGAATAGGATCCTGCAACAAAAGGCATGTTTTTTTGTTTTTTTTAAAAAAAGAATAAAAAAAGGCATAGAGAGAGTCAACATGAGCTAAAGGCGACACCTGTGTAGAAAAACAAGATAAAACAGTAGAAACACAACCAGGAAAGGTGAATATCAGGTAAAAATGTGTATGAAGGGAAGGTTTTCCTGTTGCAAACCTGTGTTTTGTGTACAGCGTGTTGCTGTGTTTTGCGTATGTTTATGTTTTTCATGAGTTGCCCCATCGGGAGGATATACAGCTGTGATCTCAAATGTGTTCAACACATAGTGCAATATGGATGTTTTTCATGCTTGTTTAAAATCATCACTGTATGTTAGGCTTAACAATACTGGGTTGGAATTCTGTTAGTTATAAACAGGTTATAAATGATAGGGCTATGAATAACTTTTTTTCCTCGCTGTGCCTTGTTGCTGTGTTTTCACAGCTGATCTCCAGTGTCAGTCCCGCATTAGTCAACTCAATACACTCCGAATGTTTGTGTGTATATTAAAAAAAAAAGAAAAGACTTTTGTACTTTTGGGGAGGGGTGACGGCGGTGGTTGTGGTTTCCATGACGACACTGTTATTGAAAACAATACCTGAACCAACTTAAAAGAGCGGCACCGCTCGTACCCCTCCCGCCTCCCGCCTCCCCGCCTCCCCGCCCCAGCGTGGATAAAATTACTCTCCCCGCAGCGTGTTTGCTTTTCTTTGTCTCCAGCTCTCTTTACATTAGGCTGAGACTTTGTAATCTAGAAACAATGTCGTACACGAGTTGCATCATTAACCTCCGGCGCGGGCCAAGCCGAGGGCTGCCCGAGAGGGGCGTGGGGTTGGGGTGCCGCTCGCCTCGGCTCTGGCCTCGCTTTCCAAGGGCGACGTGGGGCGCGAGGCGGCAAACAAGAAATCAATCATGGACGTCACCCGTATTAGGTCAAAGAAGAGGACAAAAGCAGGAGGCCCGACGATGAAATTAAGCGGTGATTGCGGGCTCGTGTCGGATAAACAGAAAATAAACAGTGGGCCGCACGCCCCGAGCTGGAGGGGAAGGGGGCGTGTGATGGAATCCACGGCTGGGAACTCCTTAGGAGCAGCAGACAAGGTGTGTGAAACAGGTAGGAGGAGACAAGCTGCTGCCTGGAGTTTTTTGGGGGTTTTTTTTCCTCCCCTTTTTCTTACACCTACACGCACGTCGGCCTCCAGCCCCTTTTGCTGGAGCGGCGGACCTGATTGCTCTCCTCGCTGACACGTGTTTATGTTTCCCAGCCACCGCAGCTAATCAGGACGAGGGCAGGCCACCCCCGAACAAGGCTGGCCAACTTCTGAGACTGTAATTACGCCACCAGAGCTTCAAGGCCCCGGACGGACGGACGGACGGTGCCACTTGGATAAAGGGAGAGAAGAAGAAAAAAGGAAGCCGCTTCGGTTTGAGCTGCCAGACAGGTGACGAAGAGGTGGAACAACAAAGGGCGCAGTAGGTGTTCAGACAAGGAGCGACCTTGGCACCCCTGGAGCTCTGACAGGCCCAAGTTTGACAGAGCGGAAACAGTGAAGAAAGACCTTTGATGACTTAAAGGCTTCAACGCCGCTCAGTTTTCCAGAAGTGGAGATGCTCTGATCCATTGGCATTTAGTCTCTTTTTTGGTTGGTGGTCACTAAAGTTCCAGTCAAAAACTCTTCTGTGCAAGAAGGTCTGCAGATGCAGTGTTTATTTTAACAGCAAAAATTTGATTTAGTTTTAGTCATAGTCTTTTTTTGAACGACCGTCGCTGCTTCAGCAGCAATTGACCGCTTAACAAGCAAAAGGTTTGAGTGAAAAATGTGCACGGTGGCAGATTAGAAGGAATTAGTGCTGTGTGTACGGATCCAAACATTGATACCGATGTTGGTACCAATCCATAACAGTGTAATCGGAGATCGATAGTTAAATTTCAGCCTCTCTCGCTATAATACTGTGGCAATAAAGTTTGAATAATATACTTTAACATGAAATTGACTTGAAATGATTTTAATCGCTTTTAATGACTAAAGACTTGTCGGTCATATCGCTATTGGCCCTGTATTTACCTGACACAATGCTAAACCTCACAGTATCGCACCAGACTAGTAAGGAATCCAGAGCAGCTGATTTACTGCATGAAAATTGTTTGAATTCTCTGAAAGTCGCTTCTCCTTCAGCAAAGTTTTTCGCGCACGATGATTATGAAAACAGCGTGGAGTGCCTACAGTCTATAAATGATCCAGAGCTCTTTTTACCGTTCGCAGACTCAACATTGGAGGGATGAAAAGCAGCGAGCGGAGGCCTCATGCAGACTTTACAACTTGGCACCGGCGCCGATGTGCACTTGGCCACCGCGCCTGAGGTGGCCGCTTGACTGTGAGATTTCCGGCGCAATTAAACACCTACTTGCATTAATAGTTCTTGGTTTTTCACGCAGGCAGGGGGGGTTTTGGCTCGGCGTTGGAAAAGTTCTCTCGAGCCGAGAACATTCGCAGCCGCGTTAACCCCCCGTTTCCTGCAGTCACAGGACCACCTTATTGTGTCACACACATACAAAAAAAACCCAGACGTGCTTCCAGCAGGAGAGTTTTTCATCGCGTTCGGAGCTGCGTTTTCATTAGTTTTTCGCGAAATAAAAGCGATATTTCTGAAATTCCGACAAAGCACAATTGCGTTTCGCAGGTGTTTCGATAGAACGGTGGGAAGCGTGAAAGCTGCAATTCTCGGAAAATCGAGAATTGCAGCGAGATTTTACGAGAATTACGTTTGCTTTTGTTTGTTTACGCTCGTTTGCTGTCAAGAACGGTTGTTAGATTTAACGCGAAAAAACAAAGCACCATTTTCACTTGACGTGAACTGGTCATGTGACCCCGTACGTCACGTCCGGTGACATGTAGATGCGAAAAAAGTGTTTCCATGAACCTTTTGCGATATGCCTCTATATCGATGCATCTGAAAAACCACCTCATGAGAGCGTCAAAACTTTTTTGTGATATTTGAGAGCTTTTTTGAAGTTTAGGTGTTTCTATGACCAGTTTTTTATTGCGATATTTAGGTTTCGCGCAATTCTTGTGGTAACGGAAACACAGCGAATGTCACTGAGAAAACAGTGAAGTGAACAGGTGTCCTCAGTGCCTGTCAGACATTTAGTTATCGCTAAGTTTTTGGGATTTCTTTGGAGTTCATTTGGAGCCACGAACGAGCAAAAAAAACTGCTCCCGAGGAGCAGGTGCTCCCGACGTGGCAGCGGAGGAGTCAAAAACAGGATCCCCCCGCTGCAGGAATGCAGCAGAGATATTTGTAATACCTAAACATAGCCAGTCTAAACTATGCTCTCTCTCTCTCTCTCTCTCTCTCTCGCTCTCTCTCCCAGCTGCACAGCACAAGTAACACACACACACACACACGCACACCAGTCTCGGCACTAGGGTCCTTCTTACTGTCTGACACCAGGAGGCCAAAAAACTGCCCTCAGGATCATGTTGTCAGACCCGGAGCGGCCCGGTCGTGTCAGAGGGTTTACCGAGCTGTCACTCAATCCCACAACAGCACGAGAAAACCACAGCGCCACAAGGGGGATAAACAAAGATAATAAACACGGCGCATTCCGACATAAAAAAAAAAAAAAACTCGGCTCGGGCAGAGAAGTTCTCAGCCGGTGCGCAGGTCCCGGGAATGGACGAAGGGGGGGTTAAAATCATAGGATGATAGTAATTTTCTGACCGTTTGGTCTGAAAATGAAAGGCGACTTCTGGGTGAATTCCATCCACGTGAATGTGTCGCTGGGAGCCATAGAGGACAGCAGAAATGTGATGGGGAAAAAACAAACTACAGAGACAGTAGCTGCGTTTCCATTGCCCCTAGAATTGCGTAAAAAACCTACATATCGCAATAAAAAACAGGTAATGGAAACCTAAATTTCAAAAGACCTCAAATATCGCTGAAAAGTTTTGACGCTCTCATGACGCATCGATATAGAGGTATATCACAAAAGTGTCATGGAAACACTTTTTTCGCATTTAAGCATCACCGGACATGACATACGGGGTCACATGACCAGTTCACTTCAAGTGAAAATGGCACGTTATGTTTGGACGGAGGAGGAGACGGAATATTTTTTTTACAAATAATCAAAGAGAAAAAAATCTAACAATTCTTGACAGCAAACAAACGTAAACGAACGCAAACATACTTCTCGTAAATCTTGCTGGAAGAGATTTCATGAGAATTACCTTCCGTAAGACGAGATTTTATGAGCATTACGGCTTATGCGCTTCGCACCATTCAATGGAAATACCAGCAAATCGCACTTGTATGTCGAAAATATTGCTTTTATTTTGCAAAAAATGGTAATTGAAACGCAGCCAGAGTTGGAGCCGGGCACCGTGTTAGCAGAGCTGACAGTCTTCCACAGTTTATGGTCTCTCCAAAGATGTGAGACAGATGATGGACAGAACAAAGGTGCGTTGAGGACGTTTTGACCGAGACAGAGCCGACAGGCGGCGAGATTTACAGTGCTGATAAACGAGCACGGCAGCGAGGTTGGAAAGACAGAACTCGCGAATGCAGAGATGACACGGCAGCAGCTTTGCTAACGAGGAGAAAGTACAGGGAGGAGGTTCTGGTAATTCTCAGCCGCTGCACAGCTGAATATCGTGAACTGAGGCGGGCCCTCGTTGCACGTGTCGCAGTGGATTCAGTTCTTGCAAACTGCTAATGGAACAAAATTCTGGATTCGGAAAATTCAAAAATGAATATGTGAACCATGTTGCTGTCTGCTGAGATTTACTCATCACTGCTAATTTGCTAATTAATTCTGCAGTCCCTGATCAAAGCATCGGCTCTACACGTTCTTTACCTGCAATAACCCAGAGATCTGTTAAAAAGAGAGAGAGAGAGAGAGAGAGAAAGAGAAAAAGCAGAGCTACATATCGGTTTAAATTCTATTAACTTCAGAATTCACTTTTAAAAGGTCACGGCGGATTCCAATGACTAATGGGAAAAACATGGTGTTTTATGCCTTCGGTGCTGCCGTGTGAGTGTGTCGTGGCTCCTGGAGCCCTTTGGTGGAGTTGACAGAGGCTAATGACCAGTGCAGCCGTCACCTGCTGGGAAGCACCGACTGCAGGAGCGGCTCAGCTAGCACGACGTTGCAGAGATAGCGCCGCAAGAGAGAGGATGTTTGCTTCCCATGGTGCGTGTGCTTGCACGTTGCACGGGAACATGCGGAGGAAATGGGCGAGGATGTGTCGGGATGGGCAGGACGGCTCCTGTCTGAGCGAGCGAGCGAGAGAGCGAGCGAGCGCTCCTTCTTTGTTATTAGCGGGCGAGATATCCTGTGGCCATTGTCTCCAATTAGTTTCTCAGAGGAGCGCGGAGACATCTTTAAGAGAGGGGTTTTAGTAATGACCCTTCATCAAGGGCGGCGAGGGCCAGCGAGAGAGAGAGATGGAGGGAGAGAGAGAGAGAGCGAGAGAGAGAGGAAGAAAACAGCAACTTTACTGGGCTGGCTTTGAACATTCAAAGGCAAAAAAACAGTGAGTCAGTGAGGCAACAGATGGCGGTGATGACAGGATGAGGGGGAAAAACTGGGGGTGGGGTTAATGTTGGGCATCGCGAAAGGACAAGGGGAGGTGGGATGGGGGGTGGCTGGTAATGGGGGGAGGGGCAGGAGACGCAGGAGCAGGAAGAGACACTCGCCGCACACGAACACAAAGACACAAGAATCGACAACCTGACCTGCTTCAGACAAATCCTGCAAGAAACGCAGCAGTTCACAGCCAACGATGAGCCCCCTGCAGCCCCGTCGTGGTACTGCAGTCGGCAGTCACGGGGGGCGAAACAGAAATAGCAGAAAACCTTTTCACTCGTCGTCGCCGTCACGTCGTGGCTGCGCCCTGCCGATCGGGCCTCCCAGAGAACCACACGGCACACGAGGCGAGCGGTGAGTCAGAGAGTTAATTTGGGTGCGTGCGCGTGTGTCATCAGGCCGTGTCTTTTAGCAGCCGTCGGGGTCTGTTTGGCGGAGGTTCAACGCGAAACGGCCAGTGTCTTGCAGGGAGAGCAACCCCGAGCATCAGTAGCTGCGTTTCCATTACAGTTTTTCGCAAAATAAAAGCAATGCTTTTCAACAAAGTGCAATTGCGATTTGCAGGTGTTTCCATTGAATGGTGTGAAGCGCAATAGCCGTAATTCTCGTAAAATCTCATCCTGCGAGATTTACTAGAATTATGCTTTTGTTTATTTCCGTTCGTTTGCTGTCAAGAATGGTGGTTATATTTTCTCTTTAATTAAAAAAAATATTCAGTTTCCTTCTCCATCCAAACATAACGCGCCATTTTCACTTGAAGTCAACTGGTCATGTGACCTCGTACGTCACGTCCACTCTATACCAATACATCTGAAAAACCACCTCATAAGAGCGTCAAAACCTTTTGAGAGGTTGTTCGAAATGTAGGCGTTTCCATTACCAGTTTTTTATTGCAATATTTAGGTTTTGCGCAATTCTAGGGGTAACGAAAACACACTTTGCTTTCCCTGTTACTGCTCACCTTGCCATGTGTACTGTGCAGTGACTTTGAGGAAGTAATGATTGGAAATATGACGGCCAGTCCTTCTTTGTTTTTTGCTCAACTGCACTGCACCGAGTTAAATTAAAATTTTGTATCTCGCCTGTATTTAAAGGTCTAGTGTGTAAAGGAAGTCGGGGAAGTCGGGTATTTAAGGTCGCTAGCCTGAGAGCGAGTTTCGTATTTAGAGCACTATTTAGCTAACTTGTAAGCATGTATATTCTTATCTATATATATGAGAACATTTTTAAGGATAGGAAAACTAAATGACTCTTATTGCACTGCAAGTGCACACTTTTATTAATGTATTTTTAGGGGCAATATGTTAAGATTTTACCAATATAAAAATCATAAATCAAGCCAAGTTTTATACACTGGACCTTTAAAAAACCTTGACTTTTGTCTGTGATTGTGACTTTCTAGCCCTTTTCCACTCTTGTATTTGCCCATTCACGCACAAACACGGCAACCCTCGGTGGTGCCTCCCGCTGCTCATCATCTGGACTAGACCAGTCAGAGGGCCTCGAGGTTCGAACCGACGAAGGAAGCAGCGGCGCTCGACCCACTAAAAACAGCTGCACTTGCGAACGGAGGCTTCGCGAGCGACAAAAGCCAAGCTGGCACCGGGAAGAGTTCTTCCCAGCTTGAAGAGCTTAGAGGAATAAGCCGAAAAAAAACGAGCTCCCTCTGCCATGGCTCGGATCACTTTCTCCTTTCGCAGAGCAGCTCGCTGGGCCCTGGAGTGATGGAGGGCGTCTGACTCATCTTCACATCATTCCAGATGGCAAATTCCTTCCACAATACTCGCGACTCTTGCGCTGCCACATCACAGCGAGGCCTCGCGGCCAAGAACAGGTTCAGCTCGTAACGGGGCTCGTCCGCCGCCGCCGCCTCTCCTTTTATTATTTATTTCCTTTTAATACCGTGTCACGTAAATGTCGCCGGGGCTCGTTAAAGATCACACGCACATCTTGATGCGCCGCCGCCGCGGCTCACCGAGCGCTCGTCAAGAGCTCCAGCTGTGCGGCGCCGCATGGCGAGAGGTGAGAGATGCAGCAGCCGCTGGACCCGGGCAAGGCTTCTACCTGTTAGTGGCACATCCATGGAGGTTTCATCTCTCCCGACTGAGATAGAGAGAGTCTTGCGCCTGGTGGAGTATGTATGCATTCTGTTTACAGATATCCGCACAGTAATTCCAGGTGGAACCAAAACAAAGAAGCGGAGCCACTCAGGAGGACGTGAATAAACCCAGGGGCTGTGGAGAGGAGAAAAAAATATAGCAGAGAGACCGGGAAGGAAGAGCGGAGGAGGGATTGAAAAAAAAAGAAGAGGAGAGCAGGTTTATAGATGGGCAGCAGCAGTGTTGCAATGAGAAGACTATTTGGTAAATAGCAGTAAACAGACAAATCGACGCAGCTGCGGAGTAGCTGCGTGGCCCATGTAAGGGCTGCGTGTTCTCATTAAACCCCAGGGGGTCGGCGATGGTGACACAGCACCTGCGTCAAAGAGGGCCGAGCCGAGTGCGAGGCGAAGAGAGTGCACGGCCGTGCAAAGAAAAGCAACAAAAAAAAAGAAAAAAGAAGAAAAACTCCAAATTAAGACGATCCAGCCAAAAACAACAACTAGAACAACAAAAAAACAAACCCAGACAGGTTATAAACCAAGTTTTAGGAGCTCAACTCCAAAAAGGAAGACTAACCACTCGCATGATGCGCCGAGTGTTTTACTGGGGCTAAATTGCTCTGGTGCACGTTTCCTCATTTCCTTTGGCGAGAGAGAGAGAGAGAGAGAGAGAGAGAGAGAGAGAGAGAGAGAGAAAAGCCATTAAAAGTCTCAGTCGGGTTTGTCTCAGTTCACAAACATCCATCCCTTTTGAACAGAACATTGTGGATCCGCGGTGCGTGAAAATTACCCCCACCACCTCCTCCTCCTCCTCCTCCTCCTCCTCCACCCCGGGAGAGTGAGATAGGGGCGGGGGATGGTGGGATGGTGGTGGTGTGGGGTGTGGGGGTCGGGGCTTGCATGTGGTTCGCAGAGTGAACAGCAAAAAAAGAAAGAAAAAAGAAAAAAGTGACTGTCCCAGCTTTACGGCCGACTGTTAAGTTGAAACAGTTTCCTACATCAGAGTGGCGGTGCTCAGGAGGTTCTCGCCGCCGGTTTTCAGTGGGAAACTGGGTGCGCTTGTCGACGCGGAAGTTTAAAAAAAAAAAAAAAAAAAGCGGGGCAGATTGTGAAATTTATGGCATGTTTGGCAGTAATGTGCGGTAAACCGACTCTGGAGTGGAACGGCTCCAGCTGCTCTGTTCCTGTCACACACCAAACCCTCAGACGGCATGTGTCCAATCAGAGCGAGCGCCCCCGAGGAACATACAGCTGCATCCTGGGTAGGACTGTGTGTTGTGGATATTTTTTTTTTTCATTTAAAAAAATAGAAACATTAAGCTAAAATAATTAATGTCTTTCAGAAGACTAAGTAGTTGTTTACAACCTGCGTCAAAGAAAGAACTTTTTGTTTTTCCCTTCTTTTTCTTTTGGTTTTTTTACCTTGGGGAGCAAAGGCGTCGCTGACTTCCTCTTTTTCCCTGAGGTTTCGTCTAGGAGCTCCGGCTCAAAGGTGTAGAGCTCGGCCAGCTCGGTGGTGGTGAAGTGGCGCTCGATCTGCTGCTGGTCCACCACCCGAAACGATAGAGACTGTTTGGTGACCTGCCGGTCGTAAATCTTATCCTCCATGGTACCCTGGAGGAGAGGGGGAGGAGAGAGGAGAAGGAGCTTGAATAGAGTGCACCGTGCTGGACAAACAGCGAGAGCTTGAACCCTCATGATAAGACAGTTGGAGGTTTGATTCCCAGATTCCCACAATTTGCATCTGGGTGCCCTGGCTTCCTCTCACAGTTCAAAGACAGGCACAATGGGAATGTGAGTGCAAATGGCCCTGCGATAAACTGGCTACTACTTCTTAGAGATCAATGTAACAAAAACACAGGAACTCGTCTTTCATGAGAAGGTCCCTGTGACCCTTACGACTAAGGGACAGATTGTACAAGTAGAAAACAAGTCAAAGTATTTAGGTATATATATTGATTCCAACCTCCATGTCAGTGAAAACACTGACTATATTTTTAAAACGCCCTCACCTACCAATGAAGCTCAACTCCTTTAGAGTGAGCAAGCATGTTATGGGAACAGTTTATCAGAACCTGATAGTGGGAATCATAACTTAACATGGCAATGTGTTATGGTAATCTGAACATAAAGGGAAGAAGCAAGCTGCAGAGAAGAGTGAACCTAGCTTCAAAAATCATAGGGAAGAAGAGACAGAAACAATGACGTTGTATTTACAAGGACGTGCTCAGGAAAAAAGCTGTGGTGCTCTGGCCCATCATGCAAAAGAAACTCACACTGCTGCTGCTGTGGTGGCCGGTTTTTCTTGATTAGATAGTAGATAGTAGAGGTAGCAGTATTTTTAAAAAGTACATAAAAAGCAGTAATTCAAAATCTGCCCTGAAAACATTTGCCTAATGGATAATTTCAAATTGTGAGACTTGCGGTGGCACAGTAACGATCTGTTTGGTCTCGCTCAAATGTGTTATCGATCACGGCTGGACTTCAGGAGGCTGATCACGTGGGACATTGTGGTCGACGCCGAGCTCACCTGGGCGAGGAACCTGTACACGAAGACCGTCTTCAGCTGGCCAAAGCGGTAGACCCTGAAGATACTCTGGACGTCGTAGGAAGGGTTCCAGGAGGCGTCGAAGATGATGACCCTGTTGGCGGCCACCAGGTTGATGCCCAGCGAGCCGGCACGGGTGGAAATGAGGAACAGACGTCCTCTGGAGGAGAGTGGCGGAGCGACGAGAGGAAGTGAGGTAAAGCTACAGAGCCGCTTGTATTTCTATCATCGTCTTCCGTTTGGTCGCTTCATGTTCTACCTTATGTTGCTGGTGTCGTTAAACTCCTCGGCCCACTTCTTCCTGGTAGTGGCGTTGGTGGAGCCGTCCAGGCGGTAGTAGTCGATGTTCCTGAACCACTTGCCTTCACCTTCAAAGACACGTCGCACCCAAATCAAATCTGACGGCTTCATTTTTTTCTTTTCTTTTTTTTTTTTCAGAGTTTCATCTGCACAAAACCTTCAGAAAACACACGTCATCATCAACATCATCAGCAGCTACGCCCTTCTTTGTTCTCTCTTGGCAACAGAACTCGGGTTCAGTATCAGCAGACAGACTGTTGTGTTGGTGTGAGGCCGGACGGCCGGCCGGCCGGCCGTGTTTAGTCTTCGCCGTCAGATCACCGCCGTCACCCAACCCCCGTCCACCCACCCACCCACCCACCGTCCTCACCGGCCTTTATAAATCGCCACGTCGGTATGTTTCCAATTATGCCGCTGTGATCTTTTCATTACAAATTACAAACCCTTGAGCAAACATTTTTTTGCAGAATAAAAAGTCAAGGTCTAATCATTTTCAAAAATTCAAGTAAAAACAGCTGCCGGTGTTTAATTAGGAACACGACCTTACACCAGCGGCGGTGTGCATGCGAATGCCTGCCTGCCTGCCTGCCTGCGTGTGTGTGTGTGCGTGTGTGCGTGTGTGCGTGTGTGTCTGTGTGTGTGTTTAAGGGGGTAATAAGCAGGCAGAGAGCGTACAAGCATACATGCTGCAGGTGGCCTGCTTCACCAGAGTGGGAGCCGCATCTCAGCATCAGGGGAAAACAAAAAACAGGCCTTCTGCAACTTAATATCTCATGCGATGTATGCAAGATCAATTCATGCAGCACCGTAAAACCAAAGAGAACTCACTTTAAGAAAAAAAAACAACAGAGGTTCGTACATCAATTACTTGCTTCATGAGTCCAGAGCTCCAGATTTACTTTTTTCCCCTGTTTTTATGAGCACAATGGCCCCCAACTTAAAACTGTAGGGGTGCACTGGGGTGGTCTCGCAAAGTAAATATTCACATTTCTTCTTATATTCACTATATTACTGACCCATGCAATAAATGCAGAAACAGCAATGTTTTAAATTCACAAATGTCATTTTCACGTTATTTCGTGATAGTTTCACGTTACAATGTGAAAATTATCACGTAAAAATGTGAAACTATCCCGTTACTTTGTGATAATTAATGACATGATACTGAGGTGACATTCTAAAACGCTGAATGTAAAAAGCTTAACGTAGCTTAATGTCTGAAAACAGCGATCAACTATCACCAAATTTCACGTGGACATCTGCAGTCCGATGCCCAGCTTGTTATAACGTGAAACTTTCACAAATAAACGTGAAAATTATCACAAAATAACGTGATAGTTTCACGTTATAATGTGAAAATTATAGCGTAAAAACATGATAGTTTCATGTTATCACGATAGTTTAAATTTTTTTCTAGTGTGGCAGCAATGCGCTTCCGTAGGTCAAACGTGCACAAGCTGGGAAATTGAGTCGCACGTCTCAAATGTTAGGGGCAAAATGCAACCATGTGGGGGCAGTCTGGAGCCTTCTTTGAAGATAGGTGACATGGGAGGCAATGATGACGGCCAACCAAAGGGTGGCGCTTGCTGCACACGATGTACCTTTATACGGAGAGACTTTGTCCTCGTCTTTAGCTCGGCAGGAGAGTTCCAGGAAGTCCTCGATCAGATCCAGTGAGATGAGAGACTGACTGAACACCAGCCTGCGGACGGGACGGGAGACGCTCCGTGTCACTGCATCGTCACTCAGTCACATTCTCCCGAAATCGCGCTGAGGCGACACGCCGGCGCACTCACACTTTGTCCTCCACCTCCTCGGCCATGCGCAGGATCTCGAAGAGTAGCGTAATCTTCCCCGAGTGCTCCAGGATCTCGGCGTCGGCCTCGGTGACAAACTCCTTGTGCCAGTCGGGGGTGGGGCTCCCTGGTGTGGAGCCGGCGGGCTGAGGCGCTTTGGCGGTGCACGAAAAGTAACAGATTAGCTGTTTGTTTGCAGTCAACGCGGCCTCATAACAAGCCGCCATAAACACATAGTTTCTCTATGATGTGTTCGCCCTGCCAGTCGACGGCACCGTGCGTGCGGGAATTAGCCGCCAAAGCTGGAATGTTGTTAAATGTTTTCTTTCGCAGGATTATACAAGATCCTCTTTCCCCGCTGTATTTTCCTTATCGCCTTGCAACTCAGGGCCCGTTTACACAGAGACTGTATTTTTCCTTTTAAACCAATCATTTTCTGAAACATTAAGAAAAAGGCATTTAGACAAAGCCTTGTTCAAAAATGTTCAGACAAAACTACTGAAACTGTTGCAGTACTTATGCCAGGCCTTATGTGGCGCTGTTTACGAGTTTACTTCCTGATGGTGGAGAAGAAGACCTGGAGCGTGGCATATTTGCTGAATAAGGAGCAGTAGTAGTAGGTAGTACTATTACCCTTACATACTAGCTCACTTAGCTAGATCTGTTCAGACTGCAGGCGAATCTGATTCCAATCAGATTCCTTCTCAATTCCGATTTTAGGCCTGACTGTCCACACTGTTTTTAGCAAGTGTCCAAATGGGATCTGGCTCTGTTCAGACCGGGCCACATTATTGACCCATCTGACAGGCTGCTGTAGCAACGACCTCGGAGCTACAGCAACCTGTCAGCGGAGGCGTTCTCCAGCGAGTGTAGCGTGTGACATCATATAATTGCAACAGTGGCAAAAACTAAATGGACTTGCTACATGCCCTCGAGTGACTAGCAGCAGTCACAACTGAAAGGTGTGTTTGGAGCTGATCAGACTGAGACGCATCTGTCCAAATGTCATTTGAAACTACCTCCCAAAGGTGGTCTCAATCTGTTTTGCAAAAATCAGATTTCATGTGATTTGTGACTGTTCAGACTACAAAAGAGGAATCCGGTTTCAATCTGGATGGGCTAAAAATAGGATTTTGGCTGGCAGTCTGAATGCGGCTTTCGCTGGACTTGTTAATCATTTTAAAAACAGACACCAGTTTGCCAATTGATTATCACTTACAGAATAGAGATACCGTCAAACGTATGGGCACTCGTCTAGTTTACTTACGTTCCTCGACAGACTCTCTCCTGTTGCGGCCCTCCCCGTTCTTGCCCCGGGAGCTGGTGTTCCACTCCTTGATGACCTCCACGTCGTCGCTGTCGGAATCATCGGACCCTTTCTTTTTCCCCTCCTTTCTTCTTCCTAGTAGGGGGACGAACGGTGAAGGAGGTCGATTCAGACACGGAGACGCCCGACGGGGAATGAATAAAGTGAAGTTGCTCTGCAGGTGAGGTGGCTCACTTTTTTGGCTTCTCGTTCTCTGAAGACAGACTCATGGAGGATTCTTCCGTATCGGAGGCGATGAACTCTTCCATGCTGTCTTCATCGAAGAAACCCTGCAGAGAGAAAAACCCATCAGCTGGCTGAATGGCAGCCGTGCAGGCTCTCGGGAAGCCATTCCTTCCTTCCACCATCCATCCATCCATCCACGCTGCGGCGATACGTGCGGTGCGCGGCCTGTCAGCGCCGCCGTTGCTTTTCCGCAGCGTGCGCAACTTTGCATCAGGTGTATTTTCTCTGTTTGACTTTGGTCTTTGCGCCCAGAAACCTACTCTGTTTTCTTTGCTGATGTAGTCCAGCTGAAGGCACCAGGGATGGGTCCAGATTCTGCTGAGCATCTGGAAATCCTGGAAGAGTTTGGTGCCGGCGCGGCCCCGGCCCCCCTCCGCGGCACTGCCCACACCTGCGGACAAAGGAGCCAGTTGGAAGGACGAGGAAGACGGGTGTGTGTTTGTGTTAGGTGGCCGGCGGCGACGTGCCCGAGGCTTTTCACACTGACAGAAAATAGCGAGGGGGTCCGAATTAGAGCGTTTTGCTCAATCTGTTGAATTTATTTCACGTGTCCGTGGGGAAAAGAGCAAACAATCGCTGGAAAGTGATTTTCTTGCAGCTCAGATAAATATGCTTTTTACGGTTGCATCCTCCATCTGTTCACACTTGTACTGTATATTATAATAAAATAATAAACAGCAGAAAAAACAAAAAGAAAAACACACTGGAAGTATTGTGATTCAGTCATTCTGCTCTTTGAAGTGGATCTCTGCAGAATGAGACGATGTCACGTCACTCCAGCTCTGTGTCGTCCTCATTGACTCTGGGAGGTCACATGTTGCAGCACCATGCCCAGGCAAAACACCTCTCTGGAGGTCCACCGCAACAGTCCCGCGCTCCTGCCTAGTGAGCCACAGCGCCCCCTTCCTCTTTCACTCCTCCACTGCAGATTTTGCTCTTGACGATTCTTTTATTTGTTTTTAATCTGAAGCTAAAAACTCTCGCTGCTTCTTTTGCTCCAAAGTATTTTTTTTTTTGCCCTGGTGCTTTTGCTCCATGTTCGCCTCTTCAAGCCCCATTTTCCCAGAGCTCTTCATTAGGGAGACTGGTGCTTTAAACTGACCCCATGTTCGCCTGCTTCAGCAGCACACACACACACACACACACTACTTAAACCAGAAACCAGCTCTCACCTGTGAAGTGCTCCAAGTAGTATCTGTAGAGCGTACACTGGATGGGAGTCACCCGGACAGACAGCACATACCACTTTCTTTCAGGAGGCAGGAACTTTCCATTGAGGGATTTGATAGTCTTTACTCTCTCACCTGTGAAGTGCAAGAGATAACTTTCATTTGTGAAGGATTCAATGAAAATTAAAAAAAAAAAAACAAGGTAGGAGATTTCCTTTGTTGATGTTAACAATTAATCGCTGATCGATTATTTGTTGATTAAGAATTTAATCGATTAAATTAGTCGCAATTAATTGAACATTTTTAAACTGTTTTGTTTCATGCCTACAACAAGTTACTTTTCAACAACTTTTTTTTTTTTAAGTTGAAATGTGACCCATTAGAGGTCAACTTAAAGTCAGAAAATACATGTTCAGGGTGTTTTTAATGTTCTCTAATGTAAAAATGGGTCACTTTGGACCCTCAACATTATCTAAAGGTTAAATAATGTGTTCCTTACAAAGTTTTCATTGTTCATCGTTAATCGATCGATCGATAAGGTCAATCAATGAACGATTAATGAATGAATCGATAATCTGCATCCCGAACCTGAACACAGCCGGCCAGCATCTCGTAGAGGATGTGAGCCCTTTTCTTCATGATGCGCACATCGTGCAGCGTGGAGTCGGCACACTGGCCGTTCTGGATGGGATTAATGAATCGGTTCCTGAACTCCTTGACGGACCCCAGCAGATTCTCCTTGATGAAGTTCACCATGCAGTGGTCTGTGGAGAAGAGAGTGGGGGGGGGGGTCACACAAGTTTGAGACACGAGCAGGTGAGAGTGAGACGACGGAGACCTGCCGAGTTCAACTGGGTCATCTCACATTCAATCAGGTTGTTTTGCAGAGGCGTCCCGGTCAGCACCACCCTCCTCCGTGTCCTGATGGAGTTCATGGCCTTTGAGACGGCAGACGCCTCGTTCTTCAAGATGTGGCCTTCGTCGCAGATCACCAAGTCTGGACCTGGAGCGAGTAGAACGGAGCAAGTCAAAGCTTTTTATAGCTTTTAATCAATTATTGACTTTTCTCACAATCATTTTTGGCCTTTTTATTTTTATTTTAGTAATTTATGTAATGTAAATAAGCATAATGTAATTAGGAGTGTAGTATTATGCTCTGTCTGCACATTTGCAGGCACTTATGCTATGTGTTTTTATTAGATTAACTGTACTCCTACACTGACTCAGGGAAACACACAAGAGTTCCAATGTACCTGTTTTAACCTGTTCTTAACTTGTACAAAAGGCAATAAACAGCTTAAAGCTGCTGTTGAACGCTTCTCCATGGCTGTTCCAAGTTGTTTAGACCAATCTTAATACGTTAATACAATCTTAATAGTTCATATATTTGGCTTGATTACATAGGGGTACATGTTTCGAAGGTATTAGCATTAGAAGTCCTAAATCAGAGCCTGCCTCTAGGTTTTTAAAGCAAAAATAACTGCTAAGAATAATTCACACACAACACATAAATCCAGACAGCCAAAAAAAATGCCAGTTATAAATGTTCCACTATTGTAGTAGTTGTCAAGGTGGAGGGCGCAGCAAGGCTAGGAGGCTACATGAATGGCATGTGCTTCAGGAGCACCGTAGTTACAACTTAAGAAACAAGAAAGACATGCAATGGCTATGCTTTCTAACCTATAATAGATTCTATTTTGACATCGTAGCACCGGTTCCACATATTACTACAGTCCTGCAGCAACCTGTGCCGTACCTGGATCCACCAGTGTCTTCTGGAAGGTCTCCTTCAGCTTCTTGCTCTTGGTGTTCCTGCCTTGCGTCAGGTTCCGGTACATCTCATAACCTATGATCATGATTCCACCCATCTCCTGCCACTGCTGCAGCGCAAAAGCTCGCTCCTGGGGCCTCTTCACCGTGGCCAGTTCAGTCACCTGATGGAAACAAGGGAGGACCATCACGCACTAGGAACTAACAGGAGTGTGAGAAATGTATCCATCATAGGAACTAAAGGGAATGTTTCTAATTAAAGCTCCAAACCTCTAAACACTCCTCGTCCTTCATTCCGTGTTGCCACTTTTCAAACTCATTGAGCCAGTTCAGGACGGTGTTAAGGGGACAAACCACCAGAGCAGTGCTGAAGTCCAGCTTGTCACACAGCAGCAACGTGTGAAGGAAGGTCACCACCTAGTGGGAAAAGGCAAAACTGCATTCACAGATTCGAGCAGGTCTGCAAACGGTTGGTTAGCGCATCACGTTTGAAGAGGATTAAGATTTTCTTTGCACTGAAAACACGTTGCATCAAGCTCTTATTACTAGTCTGACAAGTGTTTAAAAGATTTGCAACATGTTGGCTGAAAAAACCCCACTGAAGTCTAATTTATTATGGCTAACAAACTGACTTTTCCTCACATGGCTTCATTATCATTCTGTCTACCTACTTGCAGAGTTTTCCCCAGTCCCATACAGTGGGCGAGGATGCAGCCTGAGCCGGAGGACTTTTTGATCTTCCTCATAGATTCACAGCAGCAGTCCCACATAAACTGCACCCCTGCAGACACAGAGAACAAACACACCAGTGTCAACATTCCACATTCCAACGGTCCAGAGCCGAGGCACCCGAATCTTTTGGTTCTCACACGAACAGCTGCTCATTGTCATTCAGCGCGTTTGACTCGCTTCGTACCATCGACCTGGTGAGGTTTGAGCTTTGTGACCAGGTTCTTGTGCACCTCCACAATCGGCTCCTTGGTCTCTTCATCCTCATCCAGGACCAGCTTGGTGGTGATGGGACAAGTCACCTGAGAGTTCTCTTTCACCACGATCACCTGAAGAACAGAACAAACCAGTACAAAAAATGTACAACCAATTTTAAAACACATAAATCCAAAGAACTCGCATAAAATAGAAACTATGCAAACGCATATAATGACAATCATGAAATCCCCTGGAACAAAAAAACACCCAGGCACATTTCCTTTTGAAGGCTTCTGAGTTCAGTCATAAAAAGACGCACTATTCTAAGCTAAAACCAACCATGAGGGAGACTTGAAATAGGACAAGATATTTTAAAATGTCTGTTATTCTACAAGTGTGGCAGACTGGGGATTGCATTCAAGTGCAACAATATTTTAGAATTTATCATTTCTCGTACCTAAAGGGAGGTGAAAGAAAAATATATACTAATGTATAATAATAGCGGACTTCTTGTTTCAATTAAATAAATAAAAAAATGTTGTTTTAGAAACAGACAAAAACAAGTTGAGTAGAGTGAAATCATTGCATAAATGTCACAATCCCCTTTTAAAGGTTTCTGCCGACTAAATCTTTATCTAAATCACTGTTATTTCAACTGGCAGGGGAGGTTGGTGCTATAATAAGGCACGTAATTGACAAACATGGCAATATCAAAATGCATTCTTATCTTATCAGTGTCTGACAGAAAACTGGTAAATGAAATGATATCTTCCTTTGAAATCTCAGCAGTGGTGACGTCCTACATGAGTGCTTTAAGCTAGTTCGCAGTTGACCCGATGCGATTCTGCCCAGACCCCAGAGTGTTGAAGACTCAACCGGTCCGAGCCTTTTACCTCTCTGAGTTTCTCCCTGAGTGCTTCTCTGTCGGCTATGCGTTTCCTCCTGTCCTCCTCCTCTTTCAGGGCATCCCTGGTCTCCATCCGCAGCTTGTCGTCCTTCATGATTTTGCGGATCTTTTTGCGCCCTTTGCGGTCCTCTCCATCTTCATCCTCTCCGCTCTGCGGAAATGAACACTTTAAGTAGAGCTCTCTGATCTCGGGGCCCCTCGGGGCATTGGGGGAAGGGGGGAGGGGGGAGATTCACTTCCAACGATTAATTGTGGCCGCAATAATCCTCACAACATGCCGCAGGGGGGGAAGTTCAAATAACATTTCGGGGTGTCATGCATGACTTGAGAAGTAAACGCAATGTGGGTTCCATCTCCTCCACCTGGAAAAAGCTATCATGGGGGAGGCAAACTTCTGGACACTTTCAGACTGGGAGCGAGTGCTCTGCCTTTTAAACACCTTCTCATTGCTGGAGGACGACTCCTGGACTTTGATTCTGCGGCGCTTCTTCTTCTGCTTGTAACTTCTCTGTTTCTCCTCATCCTTCTTCTGCGTAGCTCTGCAACACAGAAAAATACACATTTAAAAAAAAAAAGAAATTCAAACAGACGCAGGAGATGCATCCAAATCCGCCCGCGGTAAATCTCAGCATCAGTGATGCTCCTTCGCCGGAGGAGAGCTTCCTCACCTCGTCTTCCGCCGTTTCCCGTCTCCCTCAGACTCACTGAGCGCTTCGGAGATTTCCGACTCTTCACTTTCGGATCCTTCCTTCTTAAAGTCAGAATCTTCGGAGTCGTCACTGCCGACTGACGGTAATGCAAGAGGAAGACACACAAAAAAAAAAAAAAAAAAAATAGGGGATTAGGTTGGTACGATTCACATTGGGGGAGGGCGGTGGGGTCCAAGCACCGGGAGCAAAAGGAACGCAAGTCCCAACCTTTTTTTCTGGACTTCTTCCCTCCCTTCTTCTTCTCCTTGCCAGCAGCTTTCTCCTCTCCCGACTCGTCTTCGCTCAGCGAGAGTTTGTGACGGAGCAGCTTGTGGCGCTTGCCGCGCTTCTTGACGTTGCCGTCCGAACTGGAGCCTTCTGAGTCTTCATCGTCTGGAAGAAAAAAGGGAGAAAAAGTTGGTTTGAGAGGGGAAGATGCGTGATGAAGGAGGTAGAGTTGACGACGCGTCGCTGTGTGCGCGGCACCTTCGTCTTTTTCTTCGCTCTTGTCCTCTTTCTTTGTCTTCCTGGAGGACTTCTTCTCCTCTGCCTCCTCCTCGTCTGACGAGCTATCACCTCCAGATGAGTAGTTGGATTTTATTTGGGCCAGGAGCATCTTCTTTGCAATTCTACATGGTTAAAACAAAACAAAAATCAAAAGGTCAATCGGCTTGTTAAAGGTGCCATTTTGATTTTTCATCAGCGTCAGCAGCCCGAGCCTGAGGTTTTCCACAACGTGCCGTTGAAATGTACCTGTTTTCAGGGTCGTCATCGTCGTCGACGTCACCACCCGGAGCAACTTTGTCTTTGTCGTCCGCCTCGTCTCCTACACAACAGAAGGGTGTTAACTTAAGATGAGTCAAGTGATTCCCACGCTTCAGTTTTGGTACAGCAAAGCAAGGCAATGGGACAAACACAACGGAACAGTGACGCACACGAACATTAATAGCGAGACAACTTCAACTATAAATCTGTGTAGTACTGCAAGTATTTTCTCCGTAACAGAGGTTTTAAATGTCTCAACAGGAGAATTTTCTTTTACAGCATAATTTTGCAGCAATATGCCGACGTCTCAGCGGTTGCCGAGCTGCAGTGACATTTCGTCTGCCTTGTTCACTTCAGCTTGACTGTTTTGTTTTTGGTTTGCAAAGTTTCAATTCTGGTGCACGGTGCGCCTCGCTAAATGCTCTGAAGTGGTGAGCTGGCCTGGTTCTGTGAAAAACTCCCAGACATAAAAAAAAGCCAGACTGACTGATTATGCGGGGTCAAACTGATGCTTATCGAAGTGGAGCTGCGAAACACGAGGCTGCAGTGTGAACCCACCTGACGACTGCCGGAACGCTCCGCCGCCCTCCATCACCCTCTCCTCCACGATGGGCTTGATCTTCTGCACGTCGTGGTCGTCGGCCGAGTCGCCGTCCTCCTGCTGCTCCTCCTCCTCCTCCTCGTCCTGACTGGAGGATGACGACTGCAGCCTGGACGACGGCTTGGAGCTCCGCCGCTTGCTCTTCCTCTTGTAGGACCTCTTGGATTCGACCGAGCGGCTCTCCGGGGAGTTTTTGTCCTCGTCCTTCTTCTTGCCACTCGACCTCTTCTTCGCCACGCTCGCCTTGCCCTTGGCCGCCCTCTCCTGGTCCGAGTCGGAGCTGGACGCCTCGGCGCTCTTCTTCTGCTTCCTCTTCTTGGAGGACTTTGCCGTTTTGCCCTCCAGGTCCGAGTCCGAGCTCTCCGGCTTCCTCCTCTTGCGTTTGGACTCTTTATCGGCGTCCGGCGTGTTGTTAGCCTTGAAGAGCCGCTTCTTGGAGCTCGCCGTCTCCTGCTCCTGCTCGTCGTCCGTGCTGTGGCCCTCCGCCGCCTTTTCCACCAGGACGGCGGGGACTTCGTCGGAGTCGGAATCCTCCGCCCTCGCTTGGTCCTCGTCGCCATTGCTGGACTTTTCGGCCTTGCCGTCCTGCTCCAGCTCAGAGTCAGAGGACTCTTCCTTGCGTACTTTCTTCTCGGCTTGCTTCCTCAGCGGGGTCGTCTTCACCCTGCTGGAGCGGCGGGTGGGCGGCGGGCTGCTGTTCTTGTTCTTGTCCTTGTCCTTGTCCTGCTCCTCTTTGGGCTTCTTCGGCGCGTCGCCTCCCTCTCTGTTTTTGGACCTGGACTTCTTCCCGCTGGTGGTCACGACCGGCACGGGGGTGAGTTTGACGATGAGGTTCTTCACCTTGGGCTTCGGGATCTCCTCGTCCGCCGCGTCCCCGTTTGACTTGACGCTCCCCGGGTCTTTTTCGGCGTTGGAGTCGGCCTGCGCCAGCATGGCGGAGTCGGCCAGGCTCTCCACCATCTGGAAGAGCTCCTCTGGAACGGAGGGCGGCACCGACATGATGTCCTGGTCCAGGGGCGTCTCTCCGGCCGACAGAAGTCCGTCGTCGCACGGTTTGCTTTTGGCCGCCTTTTTGGGCGAGTCAGTCTCCGACTGGCTGTCTTTGCCGTCGGGAGCGTCTTTTGACGCCGAGTCGCTGTTTACGTCCGGCTCGTTATTCTCGTCTGCCTCCTCCTCATCGTCCTCGTCGCGCTCCATCGGCTGCCCATCGTCCTCCTCCTCCTCCAGGGCCGCCGCCTCTTCCTCCTCTTCGTGGTCGTTTTCCGCAGCGCTCTTTGCCAAGGCGAGATGCTCTTCGTTGCCGTTCTGCACGTCCACGTTTTTGAACTCGTGCTCCAAGGCTTCCTCCAGAGTAGTGTGAGCTTTTTGCAAATCAGAGAGGACCGCCTTGAAGGCTTTCAAGTGGCGATACCTGATGGACCCTTGGCCCTGCTCGCCTGCCCCTGCTGGATGAACTGGATGAACGTGTGGTTCAGTCCGGTTGTGGTTTCCACCAGCTTTTTTGCTTTCTTTATGAGTTCTTTGGGTACCTGCAGCTTTTTGTACGAGAACGTCATGGTCCCTGAGCCTTCGCTGTGTTCCTTCCCATTCACCACCGCTTTGTGCTCTTTGACTGCTTTGCTTTTGTGCCGTTTGCTCTCCTCCGACTTCTCGCTTTTACGCTGCTTGGCTTTCTGGTCCTGCTCCAGCTTCTCCATGATCCTGCGGCACTTGTTGACCAACTCTTGGAGAGGGTCCGACCTGCAGACGTAGCAGTGCCACTTGGAGTTCTCGTCGGTGATGAGCGACAGCTCCTTGCGGCCCAGGTTGCGCAGGATGCACTTCTTGCAGAAGGCGTTGTTGCAGTAGTCGCAGCATATCAGCTTCCCACCTTCAGCACACCATCTGTGCACGGAGGAAGACATTGGACACAATGACACACATATACATACAGACGCAGTAACACATATATCCAAGTTTAATAGTCAACCTGGTTGGTATATTTAAACTTTAATGGATGAAACTGTATCATGTTGTGCACCTGCACTGCTCATCCATCCCGTCGGCATCTTTGTTGATGTCGTCGCTTGTGTAATAATTGTAGCAGGACTGAAAGGGGAAAGCAGAGGCCGTGCGGTCATTTACACGCGACAAACGGAGAACGGGAATGGATGCAGAGGTCAGCGGGGCATGCGAAATGAGTCCAATGCGTGCGTTTTTACACTTCTACCTTGCAAATGAGCACTTTGAGAGCAGGATGCTCGAACACGGAGTTGCGCAGAAACTGGTTGACCTGTTTTCCACAGGCAGTGCAGCTTACTTTCTTCTGCAGGGTGTCGTCTGTCGGAAAAAACCAAAGAGCATGTCAGCCGCTGCCTTTCTTTGTACATTACTGGCTAAACTGATTTATTGTGACGGCGCATGCACTTTTTCCGCCCACTTCCTTGACAGTAAACAAGCCGATGCGTATCTGCGCTGTGACAGTATCAGTCAGCATCGCGGCGCTTACATGCACAGCTCAAAATTTGCTTTTCTTGTGTAATCGGACTTCTCTCCTCGTCCCCGTGTACATGCGGCTGAGAAAATCGAATTACTGACGGGAACGTGTCCTCCCCCTCCCCCAGCGATATAAGTCTTTAAGGCGTGTTAATTTCCAGTTAAACCGTTTCGTCACACAATAACAAAACAACTGCAGCGCAATACAACACCGGTGTAATGTCCGGACTGGTCTTCAATTCAACGTCAGCGGATTGGTCAGAAATTCACAAACATACACAACATTTTACTGGCAATTTTAAAGTTGCGGGCCACAGCTCCCACAGTGAATATAGTCTTGTAAGTGAGCCGTACGTGTTAGTGACCTAAAAAAAAAGAAACCAGAAAAAAAGAAAATATGGCATACGCAAATTTGCATCAAGCTAGGACTGCAACAATCAGTCGACGTAATCGATTACGTCGACAACATAAATTTGTCGAATCACACTCCGGCTGCTACATGCTCATTTGTACCTGCAGTGCAGTACTGAGCGCTGAGGGTGGCAGTGTCGCTCGTTGTTTACGTCCTGCAAAGAACAGAGAAGACGAAGAACGGCTTCTTCTCTGAAAAGGCTTGAAAACTCCGACCCAAAGTTTCTAAAGTTGAGGAATATTTCAAAGAAAATGAAGCAGCGAAACACAAACTCTGTGAAGCTAACCGAGCATTCCATGGCAGCACTAAAGCGATACGCCAACACCTTAAACGCCGACACCCCGGAGTCGCTTGTATCGTCACGCATCGCAGAGAGGAGTTCACAAATAACATTGAGGATAGATATTTCATAGATGTTTTTTAAATTACATTCTTATTTGTTAATTAATCAACAGCCTATGACGCAAGCACATCATACGTTGTTTTTTTTTGCACATGGGGAAATCATGGAAGGAACTGCTTAGTGAACGATAGTTCTTTACAGCAGTAATTAGTGAATTGCAGCCTCTGTCAATACTAGCGCTTATACTGAATTGTAACACTCTTTCACTCATCACCTGTGTTAGTTCGGGCACATTAATTTGATATCTAAGTTGTAATAAATATGTAGGTATTTAACTGTGATATACATTGCATATAACTTTTAAATCGTGAATAACATACATGATATTTTACATTGAAAAATATACCAACTATGTCACAGGTAAATGCTTTGTGTGTCATTATTCTGACATATTTGTTTAAGTACAACAGTATAACACAGGTGTGAAGATTTAAGCAGGTTAGGTTAAAACAGGTGGTGAACATAAAGAAGATAATTGTGACTAATCAAAATAATAATCGATAGATTAGTCGACAACAAAAATAACCGTTAGTTGCAGCCCTATTTCGAGCTGGACTTCAGTTGGGAGCCAGTAACATGTTGTGTATGTTTGGGAACTTTTTGACACTCCACTGACGGCGGCGCAGCAGCTGTTTCGGTGAGGAAACTGATGGTGATTTGGAGGCAGACAACAACGCCGTGTGCTGTTGGAGGGCTACAACAAAACCATGTCTTTGATTCTACACTTTGTGCCGTCACCGTGGCGACTGACCCGGACCTTCATTCTTGGTGCATACGGGTCTGGTGAACAGACTGGTGGGAGAGGGTTTGAAATTGTAGGGTGTGGAGCTTCAGTAAAAGCACTGAAACGTATCTGCCGACTACTTTTATTGGGTTGATAAATAAAAGTAGAAAACACAACGGTAATTAAAGAGTTTCAAACACATGATGGAGACAATTTCCTAATAACGTGCAGATCATTTGAGAAACTTTGTGGACTTGTGAAGGTGTTCAGAGCCGTCAGGAAGTAACTACGAGCGCCAATTCCACTCCAGGTGAGAAGTGCCATTGTTCTGTATGAACTGGCGAGTTGTACAGAGCACCGTGTCATTGGAGAGTCTTTTTGGAGAGCACAAATTAACTGAAAAGGGTTGTGTACTGCTTCTGCAAAGGAATGCTGTTCTCAGTTATACACAAACTCGTAAAAGCGCCACACGTTGAAGAAGCTCATGTGCCTTGAATGTTTTTTTTAAGGGGGCAAACGCTGCACTAGCGCATGGCGCATGTGCACTGTCCCGTTGAACTCCGACTAAGGCGAATACAAGAAGAGAGAAATTCAAATTCCGATGGCATTATCTGGGTGTCTTAATCGGAGTTCTCAAACTCCGATTTCAGTGAGACTAACGCGTTTACATGCACTCCAGTTGCTCAGTCAGAGTCTGACGAAGGCAATAATTGGTTTTCTCAAGTGCCATGTAAACGCAGTGAGGGTGCATCACCTGAGTGTTTCTTTTTGAAGTCCACTCTCAGCTTCATGGCCCCTTTGTTTTCGTTGCCGGCTGGCCGCATCACTAAAGTGCCTGGTCCAAAAAAAAAAAAAAAAAAAAGGTTAAATAACGAGACGAAGCAACGCATCCCAACATTGCATCCTTGAGTGAGCAACACCTCCACGTTTCTCACCTTTGGAACTGTTGCCTGTGTCTGAGAGGTCGTCAGACGTGACGCCTTCGTTGTCACTCTCCGCCGACTCGTCTGATTTGGCCACATCAGTGTGCTTCATTGCAGTTGTGCACTTCCTAAAATAAGCACGCAAACAGTGAAGGTGTTATGAAGTGCGCCACGACGGAACTCAGCCAAAAGAAACAACATGAACGACGCACAAGAAAAAAGCAACTGCTTACTTACCTCTTGTTGCGAGAAGAGGAAGGCTTCACAGCTTCAGTTGAGCTGCCAGGCTGCTGATGAGATGAAAATACCCAGTGTGAATGTATTTGATGTTGAGCTCTAGGACAGGTGAAACTAATGCCAGGTTGCATGCATGCTTACCTCCTCCCCCGTTTGTGCCATTTGGTCCTGGTTTGATGTAGTAAGCGGCAGACTCATTTTTACCTGGAAACACATTCACAAATTTAATAACTCTCGGAATCTATGGCTCAATTACACAGGCAAAAGTTTCACATTTTAATACAAAGCAAAACAATATTTTTTTTGCACACAAGAGACAAAAGCAAAGTGCATGCCAGGGACGTAAAAAGAAACAAAATTAAAAACGGTAAACTACCAAAGTCTCCAAACGGACTTGCAATTCCCTTTTGCAGAAAATGAATGGCTGGTTGGATGTACCCAGTCACCCATTCACGGCAACCCTTTCATAACATCCATGTAAGCAATACCAACAACATAAACCCCAGTATTCAGAATCGACTCAATCGGATCAGGCAAAAAAGACACAACGCAAGCAGCAGGGCAAAAACAACATTTTAACATATATATTAATTTATATTGTATATGCATTTTTTTTATTTTTTATTTTTCAAATAAAACTAGCAAGCTCTCCGGTGAGCATGCGAGCGAAACGCCATTCATACATCCATGCTCCTGAGACGCAGGGCGCCGCTGTTTATTTTGCTGTTTTGCGTCATCACAATGTGCTGATTAGATCGCTATAAGCTGCGTGGAGCTATCACTCGTCTGCGCCAGCAGTGGCAGGCCGGTATACAATGCAAGTGGGGGAAACAATTCTAAATCAACCGTTAAAAAATACACAACAATAAAGCAACACATCAACCAAGCAACACAATGATTTGCTTTTGTCTCTACGTGCTTGGTTTTTTTTTTTTTCCCTGGCCCCTTCAAACACAACCACCACCGCCGCCGCCGCTCTCTTGTGTTTTGACAGCTCCGGACCTGGAACCATCAGGAGAGTCATGTTTATGCTCGCTGCTATTAGCGAAGCTAAAGTTGAGACCACCGATAAATGCCAAGCCACGTTGACAAGGGCATTTCAGCCGGGCAGCGCACACAAGGAACTGTGCACGAAGCATGCATCCGGGGGTGGCGGTGGCAGTGGCGGAGAGGGAGAGGGAGGGGGGATGCATCCACAGGCCTTCCTTGTTTCTGGCCAAACCATGGCGCCAAGTTGCAGCAGCAGCAGCGCGGTACCCGCGAAAATGCCACAGCTCCCAGCCAGCAGCAGCACTGGTGCAACGTTCAATTCAACGTACAATTCACACTGGGATGAATGTGAACTGGTGTCAGCGGACCCGGCAGACAACCTGGCATCGTGCGGCGGCTCCCTCGGGGAAGCCGCCGCGCGTGCCAACTTGAAGATTGCCGGCTCGCGGAGAACAAGTGCGGCGCCGTTAGCCTAGCCTAGCTAGCCAGCTAGCAGTCTGGCAGCGGCGGAGCTCCCGCGCCGCTAGCCCAGGTAGCAACAGCACTCATTGCAAAGAAAAATGGCCCCAAACAACCCGGCTTAGCAGCAGCACACCTACCGGCTTTTCGCTGTCCTCATTTCTCGATTCGGAGAGAGACGTTTTGACCGCGACGCGCGGTGCGAGTCGGGCGTCTACGACGGCACGGAGGCAGGAATGGCCGCGGTATATTCACACAACTCCGGTCAGGGCAGACAAAAGAAAGAGACCATCTTGCCGGATGGCTGTAGACGCAGTAAAATGGCGCATATAGCCTAAATCCTGTGAGGTTTCCTATTGGCTGGCTGCTCTCCCGACGTTAGTGGTTCAAGCCAGGTCCTGGCTAACTGGGTCTTTGCCGAGGAGAGAGTGCTTTCCTCCTGCTCGTCAAGTGATGCTCGTTCACCTGCTGACACGGTGGAACGCCGGGGTGTTTCATTGGCGTGCTAACCTGGTGGGGATTGGCAAGCAGCGTTGCAGTTGCACCCAGATCACCCCCTGCTCTTCTGACTCTATGGACAATCTCAAATAGAAGAAATTTACTTCATTATTTCTACCATTACCATTACTACCAGTACTTCATTTTTGTGTACCTGTGTAAAAAATAAATAATAATAATAATAAATAAAAATAATCCTGCCTTCGCCCTATGACAGCTGGAATAGGCTCCAGCAGATCCCCGTGACCCTGAGCTCAGGAATTGTATTGAAAATGGATGGATGGATGGTGTAAAAAGTCCCTAAGAGTCAAGACACAATGAATGTAAAAATAGACCTGTGGTAATGATGTTTACCTTTTGTTAAAGTCATCGCCATGAAGAAAAAATAATGTGAACAACACTGGAAAGAAGAACTTTTTTGCTTTAAATATTGTCAAAAGATAATAAAAAAGGGGATACGGTTGTCCAAGCTCAGTATTTAAAAGTTAGCTTCAATCAGTACTGTACTTTAATGTATGATGTGTAGCATCTGAGCATTTGTGTATTGCTTTATTTTTATTACAATGATTGGAGATTACATTCTATTATAGTGACCAAGGTTTTTTTTTTTTTAAGGACTACTTAGCAGAACACTGTTTCTTTCTTTCTTTTCCATTTAAGAGATTTTAAAGTTATTTTTGAACAACTGAAACGTGTCAAATAGATATTATTTCATGCATGATGAAACATGTTGAGTCATCTCTGAGAAGCCCTTCCGAACCCACCCCATTGTCTTGCATCAGTCAGGTTTTTCTCCTCTGCAAAGGTTTGATGAATGACACGTTTTGAAAATCACCTCAAACACCCACCCACGCACACATACGTCAGCCTACTCATATACACTTTGCCCAGTCAGAATTTTCAGATGTGGGGTTATCCACAGGAAAATCCACAGGTTGATAACATCAGAGCGGATCCTCATCCACTGTAACTAGCTTATTTTAATAAATATCACAGTAGCAGGGCCTCTTCTGTCTGACAAATAAACACATAAAACTATTTTCTTTTTATGATATTTGTATATATGGCAAGGCACAGAGGGCCCGGGCGGGCTTCGACCCCCAGACTCCCGGGTAATAGCCATGCGCGCTTAACCATTCGGCCTTTGGCCAAGTAGCCAGGGCGCATGATCAATTGGAGGCATTGTGACAGGACCGCTGCTGTCACATATATATGGTAGTATTTCCTCCAGTGATTTCCTTTGCTGACACAGTTTAGATTATCAGATAAAAGTTGTGAATCTAGCGGAAAGAACTTGTAACCTTTAGTCCTTTTTTGGTGTCTTCCTCCTTGTGGTGTCATGGTTTCTCGCATCAAAGACAGTATAAAAGTGACGTGCAGTGTGCAGCATACTCATCGACTCATAGCATCCCAGCACTCTTGGCACACAACTTTTTTTTGATGATATGAAGCACCTGCAGACTCTTGCAGTCGTCATGATGACCACAGCGATGGTCTTGGCAGCACCGCTCCGTTCAACTGAAGGGTCCAACAGGACCATCGACGAAAACAACCGTCTGAAAGAACAGATATATCGTGAAGCAGAATGGATGCTTGAAAATAAAACGGTGAGAAAACAAGTGGGTTCGGGGGGGGGGGAACTGTCAGTTTGTTTGATACTTGTGATGCTAACAATCTTCACTTTTCAGGGACAGGAGCTGAATCATATGGTGACGAAGCCGTACATTGGGAGGGCACATTGCAACGTATGTTTAAAATCTGTCATCATTTCTGTATCATTCAATCTCAAATTTATTGAAGATTGCAATGTTTTGGTTACTTATTCAGTTTACACAGTTTACAGATAGAAACGAAGAGTTTTTCTGCAAAGCTGCTCTTGCTCTGAATGTGACACATGCCGTAACTCAGCGTTTGAGTCGTTTGATGCACACATATAACAAGGTAATGAGTCCACTTTGAGAATTTTTGTGATGTGACAATGGTGTTGTGCTGTATGCTGCTGATCTGTATGTTACTTAACAATGTTGCACTTAATCTTTCAGAATAATACACAATGCACCGTGAACTGGAGTTACAGATATCACTTAAGGAGTCTTTTGAACGACATCATGTCATGCTCCAAGCAGTAAAGATTCCCGGGAATGTTGGAGGAGTCAGAGGGACCCGCCACCACTGTTTATGTCTTATTTATTTGTTTCATGTGACATATTTATTCTAATTTATATAAAAATGCCATATTTATTTTCTTCTTCTTTTGTTCCAAGTGATTGTAGTAATGAATCAATAAATTATGACATTACATTTTTATAAAGAAAAAAATGTATGGTACTTTTCCTTTTATATTTTAAATATCTCGAACTCACTTAGAATGTACTGCACACTAGTTTCTTTTTTTAATTCTCACAAGCTCTATTATGTGTCATTACTATCTTTATTTGAAAAGGTATTGTGATAATTCTTGTACACGGCAAGAAGACAGAGTAGCAAGAGTGTGAGGTAAAACATAAAATAATTTAATAAATAAAATATCCAGGCATGGTGAATGTAAACATTTTACATACATTATAATACAAAAAAAGCCAGTGTGCCTCCACTACAGAACACCTTAAAATTAATCTCATGCGAGTGCATCATAAGGCAAACCGTATCTAGAAAGGAATAATAAAAAAAAGACATTAAGGACTTGTACTCCCAGACAGCTCCTACAGAAGAGAGTTTGCATGCATTTGACTATTTTTGACCTATAGTATAAAAAGCATTTTACAGTAACGTGATTCTAAATAGCCTCCTTTCTTCCATTGCTTCTGTTAGTGTTTTTTCCACGTTTCTTTCCATGTTTGCAACGATACAACTGTACTTGGAGGGGCGAAACACAGGCTCTGCAACTTGTGTTCCGAGGCGATATTTCTTCAGTTTATGGTGACATTAATTAAAGTATTCATTGAAGTCATGAAGTCATGTTTACTCGAAAACATCTTTCAGTTTTCTGGCCATATTCCTCGTGATTAATCAGGAGAAATCAGTTAATGGCGAATGAGTCAGTCTCCTTAAATCTAGCAAGGTGCTCAGGTTAAATACAAAACAAAACGAACAAAATAAAACAACACCGTCACTGCTGTAATGTGCCTCAAAGCAACATTGACACGTGGTCACTAAATCATCATACAAACATTTGGTCCTCTTGATTGCGAGGTCTTAATCCTATCAAAGGTGCAGCTACTTCTTCACATCGACAACCTTCTATGAGCATGACAGCGTTTTCAGAGAATCCTCACAATAACGTTCAGCAATGACACTCTTTGGAGAGCCGATGCCCTTCGTTCCTGCAGAACAACACTGACGCTGCAGTAAAAAAAAGCATGCTCTTCTCGCTTTTCTTCACTGCAGGAGAGATTCAATCACAGAATCAAGCTTTGCAGATCTCTTCCTGTGGAAAGATGGTAACATGCAAACCGTTATCGACATGTTCAGGGCATTTTTATCATTGCATCATTATTTCTCAGTACAGGCCCCTTATCTTGGCAGCCATCATGTTAGTATTTAATCCAAGAAGGCTGATTCATAATCAGAGCAGCGGTGGCAGATGAGCTCAACTGAAGTGTGCATGAAATCTAGATGTAAATGCATTCAAAGGTGAATCTAGTAGAGAAAGCGTGCAGCGAACTAAGAGGCAGATCAGCACCTTCGCCCTGTCTTGGGTCGGCCACTCTTGCCACTTTTCGAAGTCCGGGGCCGCTCCAGTTTCATCAGCGACTGCTGCATGCTCTCCTCCGTGTAGGCCAGGTACACGTGGGAGAGGTCCACCTCGAAGGGCTGCAGGAGACAAAAGGAAAAGCCAATGGGTCACCCATCGCAGAGCCAGGAGCAGCTGCAGCTGCAGCTACAGCGGCCGCGCAGCGAACTCACGTCTTTTTCTTTCTTGTCCGGTGCGGGCGTCTGCTTCCTCATGTTGTTGCCGGTGTAGGCCACACATTTCTGAGAGAGAAGACGCATCAAAGTAAAAAATGTGAAATATGCAAAAAACACAAGTTAATGTCATGGAGAAGCGCGAGTGAGTACGCACCAGCTGCCACTCTCCAATATCTTCATTCCAGTGGACGTAATTCTCTATCATCTCCTGCAGAGCAACACACGAGGAATGGTAAAAAGAAATGGGCCGTGCATTTCTTTTGAGTGTGCAAGCGCTTCGAGGTATTTTGAGGTTTTATGTTGCATTTTCAAAACTCATCTTCCTTCTATTTTTGTTTGCGGGGAGCGCGCCGCAAGCCACAACAAGAACGTTTATCAATTTTCAGTGAAGCCAACTTGGCTATCAAATCATTTAGTCAGTTTCCACCTCAGTCCGCACGGCCTTCACCGCAGCAGTTGCGTTCTGAATACGGCGTGCTCAGCGTGTCAAGACAAGAGTCTCTTTTTCACTCATGCGCTTGTCTGCATACATTTTTGGGCGCCCAAAGCCTGATCAGTGACAAGTCGGAATGATGGGTGGGGACTGCTGCGGATGGAAGCAACGCACACACACACACACGCATGCACGCACGCACGCGCGCGCGCACACACACACACACACACACACACACACACACACACACACACACACACACACACCTGGTATTCCTGGGGGATAAAGTTATCTATGATGAGCATCTGTAGCCGCAGCTCTCGGCTCAGCTGGCGAATGTTCTCCAGGAGGCCCTCGATCTCCCGGTGATGCTCCTGCTGCAGATCTGCCATCTGTGGGGCAAACAACAACCTTCAGTGACCTAATCAGATTAGATGTGAATAGATAATGGGTTGAGATAAAATAAAACTGAAAAAAAGGGGACGTCACTTAGACAAATTGTGCTTTGAAAAATAAAAATGGCCTCGGTGCTGCATGTACGCTGCGGTTCACGTTACCCTGACGTGGCTCCGAAAGACGCGACTGTCCTTGGAGCTCCTTCGAGCGGTGCTTACCTCTGATTTGGCGGCCATCAGCATGGTCCACACTTTCTTCAGCTTCTTGGTTTTGCCCTGAGCCTCCTCCTGCAGGCTGGTGTATTTCTCTTCAATGTCCAGGCGCTCTTGCTGTTGTGACACGGAGAGGGATCAGAGTCTTACAGAGCCTATTTTAGTGACTCTGAATGTCTGAAAAGTAGTCAATCTAAGCCAGGGGTGGGCAAACTTGTTACTGGTGGGGCAACAATGGGTTCTAAAATTGAAATACAGCTATTTTATAACTTACTATTAATATAATTTCTTCAAGTTCATCGGGCCGGTTTAAAAAGTTTAATGGGCCGCATGTGACCCCCGGACCGTAGTTTGCCCATGCCTGATCGAAGCCCTCCCGACTGTCTGTATCTCACCTCTTTCTCCTCCAGCTCCTTCCTCAGCTGCTCCGCTCTCCTGCGACGCTCCTCCAGGTCGTTGTTGGACTCTTGCAGGAGCCTCTCTTGCTCCTCGGCTTTGGCCAGCAGATCCACACCGCCGACGATCACCTTCTTCTTCAAAGCCGACAGCTTATCCAGCAGAAGGTGATGTTCCTGCCTGGGGTGGGGTGGGGTGGGGGGGCGGGGGGGGGTATATCAAAGAGTGCTGCGACCTCCCAGCAAGAAGAAATCCCCCAACAGATGATGCGGCGTCGACAAACTCACTGCGCTTTGAGAAGGTCCTTCTCCCGCTTCTCCAGCTCTGCCCTCGCCTTGTTCCTCTCCTCCTCCTCCATGTCCAGTTTGGCCTCCAGGGCCTTCCTCTCCTCCTCGATCTTTGCCTGCATCTCCACCATCTTGTCGGCAGAGACCTTCTTCTTCCCTTTGACACAAAGCCAACCGAGGACTTTTATTACATGGACACGCAGCTCTCCACTCCCGCCCAACCATGTGTTTTGTGAGCGTTGATGGTTAGGGAGCTTAAAATAGGTTCAGTCCGTTCAATGCTGAGGGTTGTGGGGGGGGTTAAGCAGCATCAGTATTAGTATGCGTGACCTTGATTTTACTTTCTTGCACAAATTTCTAGGCCTTAGCAAATTTTTACTCTCTGCTGCAGGGAGTGTTAGTGTCATCCGGTTTTTACAGGACGACTCAGCGGCGATAGATACGGAGGGTGCGGTGGGCAGACGTATGGACACAAACGGTGATGTTAGCGGTGATCACACAGTACAGGTTGTTTTGTTTTTTTTCTTTCAACACCCTGCGCAGTTAATCAGCGTTAGCTCCTGAGCCCGCAGCGGCCGATTGGGGATAAATCATGTGAATAGGAGCAGCGATGGCACACAGAACAGAAGAACAATGGAGATTCATACACCAACCTCTTTCTTCTTGATTTAAGAAGTGAGTGATGCAGAGAGCCAGAGAGGATGATGAGAGAGAGAGAGAGGGAGGGAGGGAGAGGAAAAAGAGAAAGAGAGGGACAGAGAGAGAGAGAGAGAGAGAGAGAGAGAGAGAGACAAATGGCGACACATTATCGAGTGATCTCCAAAATCTTTGCACTCAACAGTGTGGGGCACCGCCACGATGACACAAGTGGTGGGAAAATAAAGTCATACAACGGAAACGCTAAAATGACTGTTGAGTGACATTTTTGGAAACAAGCTAAATGAGTCTGGAACGAGTGTGACAAAGTACTTCCCAACACACACACACACACACACACACACACACACACACACACACACACACACACACACACACACACACACACACACACACACACACACACACACACACACACACACACACACACACACACTGATGCCCCTCGATCATTAATTACAGAAAGTGAATTGAGAGCAGCTGTGTTTCTTTTCGTTTTAACAGAGAGTCATTCCCTCCCGGCTCACCACCCAGTGCAAACTGGGAAGGGACGTCAAAATGTAGAGTGAACTTGTGGAGATAACAGGATGCCGCATGTCATCTGGTGGTTAATTCTCTGATAATAAAACCACATCTCTGCTTCGCCCCGACCACATTTATCCTGCAGTATTACTTCCCGTCACCTGTCAGCGTTTTTTTTTCCTTTATTCTTCTCAAAACTGGGTCAGCTGCCACCAAAGGGGTCCTGGCTACTACTGCATAAGAAATTGGTCTCTGGTGAAAATAAAAACAGCTCTTAAGAAAAAAATGTATATGATTTGAATGAAGACATTAGATGTGTGTGTCTGAGTGTCCTATCAATCACAAAATGTTCAATTCATTAGACTGCAATCTTAAATGGCGAAGCTGTTAAAGTAACCTCTACATACGGACAAGTTTTCTCTTGCCTAAAGAGAAGTACAGCCGATCACCTGACCAACTTGTAGAAAGGAAACAAGAATGACGGTTAAAAAAAAATCCCCTTGCATAAGAAAGGCAAAGACGTTACATATATTGCTGAGCAAACTGGCAGCAGGTCTTTGCACAGTATGCAAGGGGCTTGTGAGTCCACCAAAGGAAAGAGGAATCATTTTAAGAATACAACACTAACCACCAAGGGAACAGGGGGAACTCCGTACATTGTAACATTGCACTTTAGAGAAACGTTGACCTCATAGCTAGTGACTTCCACAGAAATTATTAGTGACTTGCGGTTCAGAAATCGCACTGATAAGAGAGTAGTGTCTGCCTGCACAGAGTTGACAGACGTTGTCAGGCGATTGCGACACAAGGTTTACCCCTTCGTCTCCTGTGGCCGTCTCCCGCCTCGGCTCCTTCGTCCTCACCCTCGTCCATCTCTTCTGACCCGCTGGCCTCCGAGCCCGAGATCTCTTCGCCTGCAATCGCACAAAGGAGCATTTCAAGGCGTCCGTGCCCACTTATTGGTTGCACGTGCACTTTGAACGGCCGACCGTGCAGCTCTTTACCTTCTTCAAGTTTCTTTTTCAAGTCCTCGATCTCCTTCTGAAACTGCCGCAGCAGAGCGTCCTTGGGGTCCTCGTTGATTCGGGCCTTGTTCTTGATGTTTTTAGCTCTGTTAGCGTAGCGCAGGGTGCTAATAGTCTCGTCGTAGTTGTAGTCTGCAGGGCCTATGTTGGCGCACTGGTGGAATGGACGTTTCGGCAATTAAATAAAATTTTTAATGGACGAGGCACAGAAAACTGGCATCCCACTGCTCTCTGAAATTAATTTGTTTGTTTTTTTTAAGGCTCTAAGCACCAGAGCACCAGAGCACCAGAGCACCAGAGCCATTTCGCACACATGTTCCTGGCACTGTTCTCAAAGTCTTACCATCATGGTTTTAGAGTTTCCTCCGAGGGAATCCTGCAGCAGACGGGTCAGCTTGGAGTTCCTGTATGGGACGTGTGTGCTCTTGCCGTCGACCAGGGCGGAGATGACGTTCCCCAGTGTGGACAGGGAGAGGTTGATCTTGGTCGCTTCCTTCAGGCGCTGACCGGTAGCTCCAGTCTTCCCCTGCCTCTCTGATCCCTGGAGGGCAGAGAGGCGGAGAAATGGTTGGTCAGATGAACTGTGACGACTAACAACACATGAAACATGAGACTTGATTTCATCCTGCACCTTTCAAAAAGGTCTGCGGAATGCATAATTATCTTTTTTGATAGAATTTCTACTTTAGGTTGGTACGACCGCAGATACTTACTGCAAGATCCACCAGGTGAAGTTTTCCCATGCACACATGCTGGTTGCCATCTAGGCCTTTCTCACTGCGCTCGATGGTGATGGTGAAGATGGCGTGCGAGCGGGAGCTGTGCTCGTTCATGTTTGTGGCGCCAACAGACCCTGAATGTAGGAAAATAAGCATGCCAGGCAATTATTCGCGCTGAAATAATGGTACACATTTTGGAATAAAAATATTAAATGGTAATTTTTTTCTTTTTATCAGTTTTGCATCTGAGGTCACACATTAAACGCATTTTTCAGATCTTGATATTCGTTTGCCTCCAATCATTTTTGTGGTTGTGAGTTGAGCCTGCACATCATTTCATACAGGAAATGTTAGTGGTTGGGCTTTTACATTGTGACGGATGTAATCTGATCTTGAGATTTCTTTTAAAGGAAATGGGTTTTTTAATCTGTTCCTAAGGAAAGGGTGACATCGCCCAGTTAACAAAATTTTCCCCAAGTCGGGTCAAAACCAGTTTCCTCTATTATGGTTTTTATAACCCAACGCATGCCATGAACTCACTGTGACATCAAGGTGCCCTGCGATAAGATCAATGAGGAGTTGGTTCATCGAAAGACATGTTTGAGCATAAAAAAAAAAGATAGTACGCAACTGCATGATTGTACATTTCCTGGTTAATGACTAAAATTTGTATTAAAACTAAGCTTTTCTAAATTGTATAATTGAATACAGTAAAGTGTGTTATCTATGCTGTTGTTTTTTCAGAAACGGGTAAATTGGCAACGACTGATAAACCCATGTTTTGTTTTTAGTTTTTTTGTTCTTTGCTTACTGTTTTTATGGCCAACCATCATAATCTTGTCCATGTCGTCAGCATTGTTCACAACATATCCAATCAGGTCTTTGATGTAAACGCCAACATCTGGTCTCTCTTTCACCTGTCAAGGACATTTTTTTTTTTTTATAAAGAAACACAATTTGACCTTGATGTTAATAAGGTCCCTGACACTGAAAATGTTACTCTTGTTCAATATAAAGTTTCATTATTAATGTTGAAAATCATGTTTCAGTGTTGACAATACAATTGTGTGTGTGTACCTCCAGCCTCTGTGTCTGATCCTTCCCCAACAAGTCCCGCACCTCCTCATTGTAAATCTCCAAATATGAAACACGAACCAGAAACCTGCACATTTGAAGATCATAAATAAAAGTTACCAAAAAATTACAATATAAAACAGGGATAGTTCAACTTTAGCCAAAACAACAACAAAAACATTATCTGTCTCTAAACTTTTCTTAAGTATCCAAAAGGAAATGATGAAAAAATGACATCAACACCATGTTTTTGAGAAACAATATCCACTACAGTTTTATGATCAGGAGCCACATTTGTGTTAGATGTTGCGTTAACACTGTCACTGATTTGGGGCACTTTGGACCTGACACTTAGATGATACCAAACTAGCAGTGTGAAGACCATATTCTTCTGCTTTACTGGTCTTGGATGGAGCTCTTCTCTCCATGAAATACAAAAATGGGCCTCCAAGAACCTCCAACAACACAGTGGTAAGCACAAAATGGATTTATCTTTTCAAACCACACAACCATTTAAAAAAATTATTTATAGCGATATGAACTTTTCTAGAACAAAGACAAAACTAAAATTGGCTTTGGTTCAAAATGGGACCTGAGTGTTATGACATTTAATGGTTGACTAAAGGGCAGGAACTATGTCTATGTAAAGAACAGTTGATCACACATCTGATAGTCAGTTGCTTTTTACCTAGTGTCATCCTCTGCTTTGGCGATGTGACCAAATATGTGGGCAAAGGAGTTGGGGATGATCCCTCTGAGTTCTGGCACCGCTCTCACACCCTCCATCGTGTATGTTTTGCCTGTTCCAGTTTGCCCGTATGCAAAAATGGTGCCTGGTGACAAATTTACACACGACATTTGAGGTTGAAAGGATAAGCAACAGAAAAGTGATCATTGAGAGGTTCTTCATCAGAGAAAAAAAAACAAAAACTAATAAAGTTCATGACACATTAGATTTACCATTGTAGCCCTCTAATACTGAGTCAATGATAGGTCGGGCTGTGAGATTGTAGACATCCAGCTGTTTGCTGTCTGGTCCAAACACTGTGTCAAAGGTGAACATCTTGGGAGGCTCCTGAGATGCGTCCAGTTTGTTCACTGTCACGGTGCCACGGATCTCGTCCACTACGACGGCCTGCTTGTTCCCCATCATCTTTTCTTTCTGGTTTAGGGGACGACATCTCACCACCACTTTGACGTTGTCGTTCACCTCTGGCTTTTCGGGTTTCTCAAGCTTATTGCTCTAAAAAGAGAAAGAAAGGCGTAGCGAAGGACAAAGATTTCATATTATATCGACAAGAAATGCTTTACGTGGAGTCAGATGCTAACAGCGGTCCTTCAGCTACATGCTATCTTCAGCTACATGTTTGCTTCTTCTGGTATATGTTTGCATCTTATTAGCCTTTTGCTTGGTTGCTAGGAGGGCATCGCGACTGACGTTATCTGTTGCCGTGCCAATTACATTAGCTACCTGAAGGCCGACCCGGCTGAAAAACTAGCAGTGTAATATTATTTCTTTATGAACTGAATTGCCAAGCTGTCATTGTTAAACAATGTCTCGTGACCAATGTTCGCGGCAGTGTACATTCACCGGTGAGAAACATAGCAAGTGACAATTTTCGAATGCTAACTGGTTAGCATCACATCAGAGATTGGGCTGTAAAGGAAGGGAGGAGCAGTTAATGGGAGGAGCCCATTAACCAACAAAACACAATAACTATACTAGCTCCGTGACTTACCGGCATGTTGAGAACGCGGAAAAGCTATTTTTTAAATATGGACTGGATCCTGTCCGCTGTTGTTAGATATGTTCTTTTCGCGAGCCAAGCAAAATACGATCCGTCATTGGAATGCGGCGGATTTGTCGATGTAAGCTATAGCGTTCACGTTCGCATGTTTCCGGTTTTCAAAATAAGGTTTCATTCCTCCAGAAAATAGCAGAAGCCCAACAGACTTTTTGTAGAGACACCATTAAAATAAATTGAACGTATAGTTTGACGGCAAAATAGGATAACTATAAATATTTGGAAATTACATCTGATGCAATACCGGAGAGAAGGATCACACTCTAATATTAGAATCTTGAGTTCACGGTTGGCAAGATGATAGATAGATAGATAGATAGATAGATAGATAGATAGATAGATAGATAGATAGATAGATAGATAGAAGTCAAACTTAATTTTGTGGAAAATGTTTTGTAAACCGGAAACTGATTTATGTGGTTCAACTCGTTAACTTCTGCAAACTCATTCCCTTCTCATTATGATCTGATCTTTAATGTACAGCAATTACGAATATGCGTGGATGACGTGCATTAAAGTGAATGTCATGTTAATCCGACAGTTGAAATCCATGTGGAAATTTATTATAGTAATATATTAATGAAATTAATATAGCCCTTACATGTTCATAACAGACTGCTAAATCCCCCCAAACAAACCCCTTAGCGCTCAATTAACCCCCCTTTTCCTGTCACCCTTTTTGCATTGTGTGTCACATTCCTGCGAATGAATGGAATCCTGCTCACCCAAGTTCTCAGCGGGTTAGATCGCACAAGTTGTTTGTTTCCGTCTTCGATCTTATAGATAAATGAACCTATATATGTGTGTGTATTCTTCAAAAAGGAAAAAAAAATCCATCCCTTTCATAGTATTCTAATTATGCTGCTACAAAGTTGGGGGATAGAGACCACGGGAGTAATGCAAAGAAAAATCAATGGGTGTAAAATACCAATAAAATCTCAAGGATTATGATTTGCAAAACCTACAGTACATGCAACACGCATATTACTGCATTAAAAACAATAATACATCCCCAATTATGTTGACAAAATACATAATGAAAATTGTTTACTGTGCATTATTTTGACTTGAGAGTTCTTTAAACTTAAGAAAAGAAGAAGAAAGAAAGGAAATCCTTCTGCCCTTAGTGCAATTTCAGATGCAATATCCTGAATCACAGTTTGAATTAATAACAAGTCACTGGACCACTGATGTTCTGGAAGTGTTGTTTAATAAAACATAAGCAATACAGATATTTTACTTTATTATCCCTCTAAATATGTTAAATATAGTTTTTCTTCTCTTGCAGGTTTTCACAAAGGCACTAACCAATGTTTGTAACATGGATATTAGACAAGCAACACTCATCAGATAGGTTTTTGTGCAAAGTCTTTTAGTACATGTGTAACACACATACACAGAGGTTGGAGGACACACAATATTATTTTGGATAATTTAACCCCTCTTCTATAGTCTCACGGAACAAAAATAAAACTTCTTCAAAGGATTGTAACTTAGCAGGCCAGCAGGTCATTCTAATCACTTGGTAGTTTAAAAACACGGAACAGAGTTGTAGTTCCTACGGGCACTACACAGTCAGCTGAGCCTCTCGAGGTCTTGAAGTACACTGCAGTGGAATAATCCTGTCTGCCCACTGCTCTCCTGAGTGATCAGGAGCCGCCCGTCAGGTCTGGGCCTGTGGACGAGGACGAGCTCCCCTTGAAGTAGACTTATCTCTGAGTCTGTCTGGGCTAAATGCGTCGTCGACACTCTGTGCCTGGAAAAAAGGAGAAGCAAAAGAGGCCAGAGGTTTTTCTCTTACCGCTTGATAAAAACAGAATGACAAGAGTTTGTTTGTTTTCATAGGTAGAAAAATCAACCGTACCTGCTTGGGCTGAACTGTGCCGACACGGCTGACAGGGACGGCGGCTGCAGCAATATTGGTCTCTGGGGGTTGGAGGTCAAATCTGAGGTGGCTTGGTCGTGACCTTTCCAGGGGATGGACACTCTGCCTTCCTTGAGAACGATCCCTGGGCCGTCCCTGCCCATGGTAAGGGATGGGGCCCAGACTTCCAGTGGCAGAGGCCCGCGGTGGCTGTTGGGGTGCACCTGACTTCCTGATGACCAGGAGGTGGTCCGAGGTCGAGTTGGTGGAGAGTCGTCGTCTGTGAGGAACCGCACAGACTTCGCTGGCTGGAGGTAGGAGGAGTACATCTCTAAGGCCACAAATACAACGGTTCGCTTTAACTTCAGACAATTTAGTTTTAATTTACCTTGTCATTGTTGTTCTTGTGTGAGTCGGGCCTGACCAGAATCGACTGGGGCCCGTAGGAGGATTGTCGGTCGTGCTGAAACGTTGCCTCGTGCGAGGCGGTGACATCCCTGTCCTTATGCGCTAGAGCAGCAGAGGGCGCTGCTGGCTCGGTCATCCAACCCAGTATCCTGCCGGGGTTGGACGCCGCGTTGCTGTTTTTCTTCCTCAGCAGGGCGGGTGAATAACCAGTCGCCTGCACTTGTGCAAAATGCCGTGAATTGGTTGGAATGTTTACATTGGACATGCGGTGGGAGCCTAAACAAACAGAAAAAAACACATAAACAAACATGAACACACATAATAAATAATAATAATACATTTTATTTGTTATGTACTTTACATTAAAATAAATCAGGTTTTGCACAACTCGTGCAAATGCTAGTGCAGTATTTTTCAACCACTGTGCTGCGGCACACTAGTGTACCGTGAGATGTCAGGTGTGCCCTGAAAAATCATCCAATTTCACTTAATTGGTCTAAAAAAATAATAGCATTCCATCGTGGAGAGACTGTACTTTAAATGTGAGCCTATTTTCCTCCCTCAATTCCTCCCAGGACATCAGCTTTGTGTGCATCTAAACAGGCCCAGGTTTCACACTAATTACAAATGAATTAAGAGACTATATTGTCATTATTACCGTGCAATTTTTTTCAATGTAAAAAAAAATGTGCCGTGGCACAAATTAGGTTAAAAAAAACACTGTGCCAGTGTACTACTGAAAGTTTGGAGACAGGTGGTGCTTGTTAGACTCTCACCTCGATGAGGGTGAAAGATGCGTCTCACCGTCTCCCAGCCCTGAGTGCCGCCGTAGAGGGACGGCTTCCCGCTGACGGCGGATGACATCGAATGCTGCGCTCCATTCGGCACAGATGGGGCCTGTCCCGTCGAGTACAACGCTCCGTCAGAGTTGACTCTGTCGAGGGCGAGGACCATGGCGGGATTCTTAGCTGCTGCGGGATTCTTGCCGGCCGCTGCGTTGTGCTGCGAGGGCGTGTTAGCTGCTTTGGTCTCCAGGAGTCTGGCTGAGGTCCTGCAGCAAAAACATGAGACACTATGTACATATGTAGCACCAAGCACCGGCACCATTACACTTCAGTGAAATGATTCTTTTCACATGCACTATGGCTTGCCGCTCAGTCCGTACTGAATTACTGGTTGGAAATTCAAATGCCATCCAGCTCCCACTTAGTGCCGGCTGGGATCGCGGCCTCTCACCTGAGCACAGGCGAGATGTAGTTGCTGGGCAGAATGCCCACTTTGCCCGTTCGGAGTGATAACCCACGCAGCCAGCCTTCTTTGAACTTGCCGTACACTCCCACCATCTCACCCTTCCGCAGCTCCAGCTCCTCTGGCCGCCTTGGTTTGTAAGAATATAGGACGGCACACCTGAGGAGACAAGACGGGATGTTTTTCCTCGCAGGTTCAGCGAAATAAGCTATCATGTGCTGGTTTTTTTCTTTTTTTCTTTTTTTTCCCCCAGGTCTGTGGGTGTCTTTTTTTGTATTCATATGCTTTTGTCATTAAAATAATCTATGCAAATGTGACTCACACGCTGATGGAGAGCTGCTGCGTGGAGGAGTTTTTTCCATCTGCAGAGATTGAGGGCATTTGGGGATTCACCAGGGCCATAGCGATGGTGGGCGGGGTCTCATTGGTCATCTTCTTCTCACTCTTCAAATGGATGGATTTGGTAGGGAAAAGAAAATCAGTCAGTCAAGATTTCTAACAAACACACAGAAGCAATGCCATTAGATGCCGTTTTGTGTCAGACCTGCATACCCCTGGGATTGGTGTTTGTAAAGCAGTCCAAAAGAAAAAGCATGCAGGTGAAAAAAAGACATTTGCAAGTGCAACTATCCGATTACTCTTCTGGTTTCAGATTCAGGAATCACACTGATGTACATCACAAAAGAAAAAGTCTGAACAAGCCACCGAGGTTTCCAAAGCGTCAGCTCCACAGTGTGATTTTACAGTTGTGGTTCGTTATCAGCGGCAAGGCAACTTTCACAAGTACGTCAAAGTCGAATCTTAAGTAAGGGCTGTTCTCTTCTCTGCCGTTATCTTATCGCTGGTATTATTGTGTCCACCTCCACCTCCTGATCTTCTGTCAGGCATCTCACAAAAGAGCCTTATTATTCTTCAGCCATCACCCACATCACTCGCGTCAAGACTCCGTCGGATGGCTTTCTTGAACGCGGCGCCACCCACTCGCGGAGCATGCGTCATGAAATCTGGTCTGCTTGCCAAATGTTATTTTACATGTGTTGTGCAAGTACAAAACAAATGTCCTGCTGCTGACATAGTTTCACAATGCTTTGGCTGAAGTCGGACCAACAATAAGATAAGTTAAGTTAGAATCAAAATGATTAACAACTGACGTGCAGAATCTTAATTTGGGGTCATTATGTTTTTTTTCCAGAGAGACACGGATGACAACTTATTCCATGTAGAAGAAAAACAGCAAAAAAATAACTCCAAAAGTGCTCCGTGATGCCATGGCATGCCTCCCTTTCAAATTTATTTTTGGACACCAACCTGCCCTTTTTTGCCAATATGGGAGCGAGGACGCCCTGGCAGGTCGTGAATCAGGCCTGACGCAGACGGCGGGGAGCAGGGAGTGACACTGAGGTGTGCCTCCAAACCGTCCATCACACAATGTGACGATTGAGTCCAGATTACCGACCTCAAAGAGGGGACTTTAGCGAGACTTTCACAGCACGCTTTTTATTCTCTCCAACTTAATAACCTCCACATACAAAGGGCTGCGTGTGTTGTTATTTTTATCACTACAGAGAGGCTGCAATAAACGTCCCAATGCCTATTATCTATGCAATGATGCCTACAGAGGCTTGCTGCTATTTGCAGCACTAGCACTTACAAGAAAGCATTAATGCTGGCCTGGGGATGCCTCTGTATAGCATGCGCTTGCGTCCGAGAGCTCTCCTGCCATTAAGCTGCACTGTACCTCAGAGAAACATAAAAGTAAGGCTCAGCTACGAGGCGGCGGCGGCGGCGGCTGCTATATGCAGTGTCACTGGTCAAAGGCAGCACGGTGAGGCGGAAGTAAAGTTTTTTTTCTCTGAGACAGCATAAAGTCATAAAGATATAATGTCCCAAAGACACAGCAGCCTTCAGCCGTGCAACAGCGAAAGGGGCCGGCATCAAAAATGTCTTCTGGTTTTAGATTTTTTTGCATGAAATATGACCTAAAAGCTGTGACTGCCGGATTAAAAATGTTGTATAACAGGACAAAAAAAGCCCAAAGACTACCTTTTTCATCCCATCTATTATTCAGTTAATTTTCAATAGTGTGTGTCCCTCTTCTATTCTTGGTAAAGGGTTTTTTTTTTTATCGGATGCACAGAGGCGGCTTCAATGGTGCCACAGTCACGCAACAGCCAGCCAGGTGCAGCGACCCAGCAGATACTCTATTTACGTAGATGGACAAAACAGCTCCAGTGGTGGTCGCGCGCTGAATGTGGTCTAATCGGTGAAAAGGGCCGACGCGCGCCTGGAGGAAAAAAAAAACAAAAACCTCTGCTGCCATAAATACATCAATTACAGCAATATTAAAAGTTACAGATACGCAGAGTTTGTCCGTTTTCATTTGTCAAGGCGATCTGGCCCTTCTTTTCCTCCCTAGGCTCAGCGGCTAAAACATGTAGCAGTGCTAATCTAAGAAAGAAACACAATAATTCATCAAAACTAAGAAGAACTGATTACAATGGTTTAATAATTATTCATTCATTCATTCATCATCTCTATACCCGCTTATTCCTATTCAGGGTCACGGGGGTCTGCTGGAGCCTATCCCAGCTGTCTTAGGGCGAAGGCAGGGTGACGCCCTGGACAAGTCGCCAGTTCATCGCAGGGCCACATAGAGACAAACAACCATTCACACTCACATGCATGTTTTTGGAGTGTGGGAGGAAGCCGGAGAACCCGGAGAGAACCCACGCAGACACGGGGAGAACATGCAGACTCCACACAGAAAGGTCTCAGGCCCGGGCCCCGGAATCGAACCCACGACCTTCTTGCTGTGAGGCGGCAGCGCTAACCACTGCGCCACCGTGTCGCGGTTTAATAATTATTACTATATAAAAAACTGCACAACAAAAGACGAGCATTACAAACAAATACAATATTTGGAAACCACTATAATCATTCAAATATATTTCGCTTCAAAATGCCGCACAGGTCGCAAGTTTTCAGCTTTCAAATTGCATTGACTAATTCCCTCCAATCACTTCATCAGTACGACAGCAGCCTACGTCTGTGAATGGAGACAAACAGTGCGAAACAACTGACGCGATAAACTGTTTGTTCTGTCACAGAAAGCTGCGAACGTAACTCTTTGGCATCTGTGAAAGAAGATAAAAGACGTGATTAACTTTTTTTCTTCTTCTTTTTTTTTTTAGCCTAATCTAATCTTAATCTCTTATGTCTTCTCAGCATAAAATAAATGAGGTTTTAACCAGGCACTTTTTTTCCCCATCGGTTAAGCATAAAAATTTTCAGAAAACTTTTAACAAAGTGCCCTTTGTCACCTGTCGTCTTTGTTGCATGTGTTCTGCCGAGATATTCCTCCCTTCTGAGACATTCGCATCTAAATTCTGCGCCGCGTCACTGTGAAATGAAGACAAAGCGAAAAAGGTGCTGGAACTAATTGCTTTTCACGCCCTGCTCGCACAGACTCTGTTTACTAATTAGATTTCGGCGAGGTCGTGCTTGTGTGTAAATAAGAGGGGAATTACCCTCCGTTACTACACTCTTGTTATTGTACAATCAGCAGACGTGTTACTGCAGAGCGGGCTTGCATCATGTTTATTTTTCAACCCTTGGAGATCACGACTTGTCGAGACACTCGGCAACATCCCAACATGCATTTTCGTTAACAGGAAATGTCACTGTTTGTATTGGAGCCCAAATGAGTTTAAACACATTCATTAATCTTTTTTTTCATAATAAATGAAGTTAATTCATGTTTCCTTGAACATGTTTCATGGCTCAGCCGCTGAGCTTTTTTTTTTTTTTTTTTTAACGTTCCATCATTGCAGCAGAGATGCAGCTACCCTATCTCAAAAAGACAAGCTCTGGTTTCCCTTGTTTAAGTCAGCCTCTTATCTTCTTGGACACTTAATTGGACATCCTGAACCCAAATAAACGCATTCTTGCATGCCTTGTAATGCAATCCATCTTCACTTTCAGGGTTGAATAGTTTTCATAATAGTCACAGTTGTCAGTTTGAATTGTTGCACTCTGGACAGCAAACTTCATATTTCTTACTACAGAGCTGAAAAATGTCCATGTTAGGGATGTTAACAACTAATTGATTAATGTTTGACTAAAAATGTAATCGATTAAATTAAATTAGTCGCAATTAATTGAACATTTTTCAAACTTTTTTTGTTAAATGGTGTGGCGTATATCTGTATACCTAGAACAAGTTACTTTTAAACTTAAAAAAAAAACAAACAAAAAAAAAAAACAGTTGAAATGTGACCCATTAGAAGTCAACTTAAAGTCAGAGGATAAATGTTCAAGGTGTTTTTACTGTTCTCAAATGTGAAAATGGGTCACATAGGACCCTCAACATTATTTAAGGGTTAAATAATGTGTTCCTTACACATTTTTCATTGTGAAATTTAGGTTCTCAGGAAAAATCAAAGCTTATCAATGAATTGTTAATCGATCGATAAGGTCAATCAACTAACGATTAATGAATTAATCGATAATTTGCAACCCTAGTCCACCTTTATTATTATGATTTTGAGATCATGTAATGTTGAACACAGCCCAAGTTCTAACACCACAGACAAGAGAAAAGCAGATTATCCAAAGTCAAAGGGCTCATGATATGTGGAAGCCAACGCTGCTCTTGACTTTTTCAGATGAAGTGTTTTTGCTTTGAGCACCGAGAGTGAAATGTCGGCATCGCTCCACTTTATTCAGGGAAAGGCTGACATATCTGTAGAGCTCCGCAACTCCCAATCCCTCTCCGAAAACAATCTAGATGGATAAAGAGCACCTCTGGCTGGAGGGGGAAAAGAATGTTTTTTAACCTTAAAATGAACCATGCAGTCATGTTTTTTTTCCGTTCTCTTTTTGACTGCCAGAAACTCAAGGGAATTAAAAATGATTCACCAACTGTTGACTGAAATAGACGGATTCATGTTCTGCCACTTGATTAGTATGTGTTGGAAACATGATAATGAACCAAATTTAAGGTTCATTTTCAAAAGTATCACCTGTTTTGATTTCACCTCCGTCCTTGATATGGAATAGAGTGTTTCCTTTAAAGAATATATTTTTTATTTTTGTATATCCTCTTACATAATCATGTCAATATTCTTTAATGCTTTTTCTTTCCTATCGACAGGTCGTGAGAAGTAGCATTTCTCTGTGAGATGCTGAGGTCGCAAGAGGGAAGTGATGGGACACGCTCACATTAGAGTGGTCAGTGGGGAGCAGCTTTGGGGACAGAGTGCTTCGTGCTTTTATTTATCTATTTATCCATTTAAAAAAAAAAAAAAGGGAGCAGTGTGCAGCTCTTGTGTGATTACTAGCCTGCTGATGTGAGAGCGAGTGCTACCTGCTTAGTGAAGAGGAAGAAGTTTGAAGTCATAGGAGAGAGGGGCCTGTTATGTAAGGCGCTTCACTAGTGACTCATCATCATCAGCATGAGAGAGATAAGCAGACGCACTGAGGGACCCTCAAAGCCTCCCACTCTCCGTATCTATCTCTCATTTTCCCTCCTCCTTCTTCCTACGTCTTGTGTTTTGCCTTTTTCACAGCTCACACGTTTGTTTCTCCGCCGGGCTCTTCGCCATCTCTTTGTGCCTGCCCTAAACTGCTTCGCACCTTTTCCTCTTCCGCTCTTATCCGTCCCATTTCCTGCTTTCCATCTTGATCAAAACACTAAAATTCCCCACCTTTTCCGTTCCTGGTTTTGCAGGCGGCCGCAACGAGACGGGGACCTCGCATTTTTATGCTCTGACATTTATAATTGCAGGGTTGAGCTGTGAAATGTGAAGTGAATTAAAGGAAATCGTTATCTCGGGGGGAGCGAGCACTTGGCAGCAGGTTATGTTATTAAAACCTGCAGACTTCAAAATTGGCGCTGCACTCAAGCGCGGCAGGACGTTACTTTGAGCAGCGCTTGCTGTTTTCCCTTTAATTGTTTTGGATTTTTATGACTGACAACGTGTCCAGTCGCAGACGTTAACTAGCGGTCAGGAAATAAGAGGGCTTAGGGTCATTACACTAGAATGTCTAACAACGTTAGCACCTCAGGCTGTGTGAATTCAATCAGGTTTCATCAGTGCACCATGGTGCCATGCATTACAGGCTGCTTAGATTATCCTGCAGGGATGATGTTGGGAAGACCAGAAAAAATAGATTATACATTTTTTGGAGTTTATGTCAAAAAAATAACTCATCAAAAGTAATAGTAAGGCTTTAAATAAAGTTTCAACTAGAACTTGAAAAAAAAGAAATGGTAAAAATTGATTAAAACAAATTATTAAAAACACTATTTACTAACTTCCTCATCTATTTATGATGTCCTGTAAAGCAGCGTGTCGTGTATACTGGTAGAGCGGAGCTTCATTTATTTTAATAAGTGCTGCAAATAGTTCCATCAAACTTTAGCTGAATTTACAGTTATACAAAGTCCCTCCAACACAATCAACCGGAGAAAGTCATGTGTTCCCTGTTCAACCATAAATCATCTCACATCCTGGCTCACGGCCCAGAACTCTTGATGAAAGACCTTTAAAAGTTTCACTTTGCTCTACACCAACAAATCTCACATCCTCCCCTTCCCCACATCTGTGTCACCTTAATGAGCACCACTCAGTCATGTAGCAGTCAAACTTAGGGCGATGCCTCTTTCTCACTCATTCCCAGCAAGTGGTGTCACGGGTTCCTCCCAGTATTATTGCGGAGAACTTGATCCCTGAGTCACTCCACTCAAAAACCCTAACGATGGCTTCTTAACCACTTGTGACCACTCTGTAAAAACTAACCGCTGCAAATAACAAAGAGCCAACCTGGACTTGCTCAAAGTTTTTAAGTAGGTGGGGGGGGGAATCGGTGTGACGAAGAGCTCACTCACCTGTGACAGGTGTCTGTGTGAGGGGCCGGACTGGCGTCTGATTCGCTGAGAGTTCACTCTGGAGGGGTGAGGGTGGCTGCCGGTAGCGGGGGGCGCGCTGAGGCGGTGGGGCGGAGCCTGGCGGCCGACGTTGGCGGAGCTGTTGCCCGCGTCCTCCCTGGGCGGCTGGTAAAAGTTGCTGCTGTTAGCGGTGGGCTGCTTCCGCTGATTAGAAGCAGGCTGAGCGCTGGCGGCGGGCGCCTTGGCTGAAACTAGAGTGGCTCCGTAATGGGAGGTCCTGGCTGCTGCTGCTGCTGCTGCTGTATCAGCAGCGGCCTTGTCTTTGCCCACTTTCCCAGTCCGATGGTAAAACTCCGCCGAGTCGCTCGCCTTGCGATTCTTGCCCTCTAGCAGTTTGGCGGCGACTGAATTGGGCTGAAATCACAAACAAAGGAGGGAATGGAGGAGTGAAAACAGAGAAAATCTAGAAAATAGTCCGTCCCCAGCGGAGGGAATCCTCCCCGGCTCGTCTCCTACCTGCTACGAGACCTCCCGCTCCTGCTGATCGGCAGAGCGGCTGCCCTAAACACACCCACTTATCACAACTCCACTCACCCCTACAACTTGTTGGATAGGAGGCAGCCGGGGAGAGAGGCAGATGGAGCAAAAGTACCAGCCGGCAAGCCGGGAAGGTTTGACTGGTGCTGAGGAGAGGAGATGCGCGCAGACGAGCAGGCAGGCGGACAGACAGACATGGCAGGGTTAATGCTTTCACTCCCCACAGTGATGTGCTGTTATGCCACCCAAGCAGAGAAAGCATTAGTGTGTCTTCACGCCTGGCTGCACGACACCGGGAGAGACAGGCGCTCGCAAGAGGAGATGGGAGAGAGAGAGGAAGAGAGAGAGAGAGAGAGAGGGAGGAGGATAGAAGAATAGAGCACAAGAGAGGGAGAAAATGATGAAAAGCATCTCTGAGGCGGCGCTTGGGAAGAATACATGGGTGGACAGGAGACACGGGGAGGCGTATGAGGGGGATGAGGAACAATAACAAAACATTAAGGGAAAGAAAATTAAAGCAGCAGCCGGTGAGGAAGGGACGCAGGAGCTGGCTGAGGCGCCGTGTCCATCCAAGTGTAGCAACACGTGAATCTGTTCCCTCCAAAGGCAGAAAAGTGAAACAACTGTCAGAGAGCTATCTGAGCAAAACGAAGGGGAACCTGTGAGCGAGCCACACGCCAGCGACCAGCTGCAGACGCAGCAGAACTCCACAGGGAACTCCGTGTTTTGTTGCCGCGGCATATTTTCCGATGATTCCAGGATTTAAATTAAACCCTCCCTCCCAAAAAAACAAAACAAAACAAAGGGTGGTGTCCCGGTGGTGTCCTGGCTGTGACCTGGCGCTGACGCTAAGCAGACAAGAACATCTGCGATCCGATTCATTACAGAGAAGAGGGCCAAACTGCCGGGTTGTCAACCTTGACGGCGCCTGAAGGATGGCATTTAAAAAAACGCAGGAGGGGAGAAAAAGGGAAGAACTCGGCGGAACTCACCTCTGTGAACTGCAGAGGGCAAACTCCAACTTTCTCTCCCAGCTTGGCTTCAATCCAGTGCTCATCCACACGCCGGATGACAGTGAGAATGTCTCCCTGCAAGAGCCAGAGACATAACAGGGGGAGAGCTGAACTCAGGGAAAGGCGAGATAAGCTGCTGGAATAGTGAGCAAAGTGTTGCAGGAGTTTCTCAGTGTGTTCCCCTGTGGACGCTGAGCACTCAGCTCGGGAACTCTCCGAGCCCTGAGTTCATCCTGCAGCATGTGACATCAACCCCCTTTATGTCTGCAGGCCCGGTCCATTCTGCGGCCAGCCCCCTGCTCTGAAAACCATTTTGAAACTGAGGGGGGGGGCGCAGAAGCCGAGCGCAAGTGTGCTTTTTAATGGAGGGAGCCGGAACACTGTAGCCCTTATATAACAGCCTTGGAAATCCTTCAGGGTAAGAAACAAGCACCGCAACAGAGGTCCAGGTCTATAAGTCGGCGGGAGCAGTGGAAATGACAAAAACAAACAGTGACTGTTATCTGTTTGTGCTGCTGGGAACTCCTGCTGCTACAGGTTCATGGCCAGAGCAACAGCAACAGCAGCAGAGTGATGCTGAACGGATTAAGGTGCTGTGCGTCTAAGACTTAGGAAGCCAGATTATTACGGTCAACTGAAAATGTGTGATAAATCAAAAAAAAAAATGATTCAAAGCCATGTCCACGTGCTACAAAGAACGTTCAAAATACAACCTCTGGCAAATCAAATTATTACTTATTACGCACATTTTTTAACAATTGCTATAATCTGTGAATAAACTGTAGAAAACTATAAGCTATAATATGATAGAACATCAGACAAACATTTCACATCCAGAATATATGATATTAGTGGCACTTTCAACATATATTTGCAGCTATTCTCTTGCTCATAACATAGTCAAGACTTTGCACTGCTAAGTACCACATCTGAAAACTTGCTAAGAGCTCATTAATCACTGGATATATAAAAGGTCCAGGTGACAGATTTAGGTATTGTGACATTATTCTGTTCCCATTTACCACTGGATAATACAATGACCTTTACTACGAGCAAATACTGGTGTTGTATGGGAATTCTTAGTAGGCTAATGCTAATAATTAACATCAACGATGAATCAATATCGGGACATAATAATTTCACAATATCATAAGACATTTGTACTTGCAGGTTTTTGTCCCTAATAATAAAAATAAAGCATTCAGGAGTTAGAGAGCCAAACCTTTACAAAGCCGAGGCAACAATGACTGTCTTCCAGGTTGAGTTCTTCAGGGTTGAAGTCACAGACAGCCCTGCACAGGGCTGCAGGAGGCAGGGACTGATGCTGGGGCTCCACCTCAGGCATCTGGCTGACAGTCTGCAACGTGCTAGTACCAGCAAAGGGGCCGCTGGCCTCATTGCTGCTCCTCCGGTGCCTGTCTTCATCCACTTTGTGTTTTGGGTTGACACCGTGGCCGGGCATTGGCACCAACTCTCCTGACAGATCGGCTTGTTGGTTATGAGTGGAAGTTCTCACAGCAAGCTGAAAAAACAAGATAAAGAGCGAGGAATTATTTTTACACGGTGATATGTACATATATGTGGCAAGCGAATACAAACGCGCTGATTTTGACCTCTGATTCAAACATGTTAAACTATGCAAACAGGAAATCCGTGGGGAAAGGGAAACAAGGTGAAAAGGTGTGTCGAGTGTTGGAATGAAAAACATATTTTTTTTGGAGTTTAGAGTGAAGTTTTTGTTCAATGACTGACTTGCGTCTGATTATTAGACAGTATTTTTCCAGATACAGGGTTATATCAAATAACGACCCAGACTTTGCAGACACTCATGTCAGTGACACCATATCACCGACGTCAACGGAAAAAACAGGACACAAGCGTTTTATATCTGTAAGGATGAGCTTGGAAAAAGTACAGAGATAACAAAACAGAAACGCACTACAATTCTTTTCCTTCCCTATAACTTTTTACAATTATATGGAATTAAGCTTAACACTCTTTAAAATGCACCAATACACAAAATACTGCAATTTGCAATCAGGACAGGATTTGATTATGTTTATTCAGGACTGGAACAATTGTGATGATAAAAGCAGATTCCTGGGCACCTACTTTCAGTCAGGATCCCTCTTACAAATGTGTCCACCAACCTCAAGTGCTTGTTTATTGCTTTGTGCTGCAACATCTGGATTTAGTGAAAACACAACGGCAAAGGAAAAGAAAGAAACCCTGTTTCATTGTCGTGCATTGAGGGGTTCCGCAATCCAATCTATGTTTGAACAGTGGAACCTGGTGAACTCGGCTGAGCCTCTTGAACACTGGCTGAACTCGCGCTGCTTGAGCTACGGATTACAAGCAAACTAGCAGGCAAATCAGAGCCATTCACACACCCTGGTTCCTGATCAAGGCAGGGCCAGTGCGTTTCTCATTATCCCTGAGAATAAAACATCAGAATCAGATGATTAACCGACTGCCGAGCACCTTGACAATGCTCTCAGACCTCTTTGGGGTTTAAAGTGGGTGACAGATGTGCGGCGCAGAAAAATCATTTGTCAACACGCAGCGCTCTCCCCTCTCCGTTCTGTCATTTCCTTCAAAATTATAGAGCACATATACTGTTCCTCAGAGCTGAGGCGAACAACTCTGAAGAAAGATAAGTGCTTGTATGCTCTTATTCCCACTCACTGTAAAATAGAGGCCACATGGGAGTGAGACTCGGTGATCATCTGTCTCTCATTAGAGCAGTTCACTTTGCCTTCAGCACCCTCGGGAAGAAAGAAAAATACTTTTTTTTAATCCTGAACAAGACTTAAATTAAACCAGAATCAATTGGGTTTCTACTAGCGGTGCAAATAATCGATTCATTCATTAATCGTTAGTTGATTGACCTTATCGATCGATTAATGATTCATTGATAAGCAGCGATTTTTCCTGAGAACCTAAATGTCACAATAAAAAAAATGTGTAAGGAACACATTATTTAACCCTTAAATAATGTTGAGGGTCCAATGTGACCCATTTTTACATTAGAGAACAGTAAAAACACCCTAAACATTTATCTTCTGACTTTAAGTTGACTTCTAACTGGTAATATTTCAACTTTAAAAAAAAAAAAAAAAAAGTTGTTTAAAAAGTAACTTGTTTTAAATACATTCTGTCCATCACAGTATCTAAAGTTGAACTGAAGGTCCACGATCCCAGTTGCAGAAGGTTGTTGCCAACAAATGTGCCCAAAGCATTCAAGGCGTAATACTACACCATAATAAGCCTCCTCTTTCTTTACAAAACAAAGGGGATTAGAGATTCTTAAAAATATACGATTCATTACTTTGATGACAACCAATAATCTGTACCTCTTGGTCACGTGGACTTACTTATGAATTTGCATCAACCCTTCGTCATTAGTGTTTAATACTTTTTTTTTTTTATAACTTTCTTCAGAGTAAATGATCCATCGCGATGAGGGGCGAATGTCGTCCTTTCCACAGATTCGACTTTAACACATCAAATAAATCAGAGTTTTTGCCACATTTCTCTGACAATCACTCAGACACTTGTTTGTTCTGCACAACTTCTGGAACTCTTCATGCTCAAGGTGTGTTCAAGGACATTGAGAGGAGGGACTGGGCACTGTATCATCGTCAATCTTAGATGCCTCTAGATGTTAGTGGCAGAAAGTTTTTTTTTATAATGCTCATCACTGAGTCATAGTACCCGTACAATTCGTGTGGGAAGCTCATTCTCCATCTCCTATCAAACTAAGTCCAAATGTTCAGTGATTGGGACCTTTCAATCACCGAACATTTCAAGTTCATTCAAGTTCATTCAACTTTAGGTTAACGAGTTTAGGTCAACAAAAAGTGGTGGCTTGGTGCTTTGTTTAATAAAAAAATAAATGGGCAGACTTCTAAAGATAAAATAAATTGTAACTAGCTATGAAATATTGCACCTGTACTGTAATACAAGGGCATGGGTTCATTATCCATATGGAAAGGGGTGCTTGTAAGTGGATGAAAGTGGGTCGAAGTGTCAGTTCAATACTAATAACGTCAACATATCAGTTCATGGCCGGTGTGTTGTGTGTTTTTCCCCGACACCCCGTTCCTGTTATGTAGGTGATGACGAGTCTAAACAATAATAATTACATTAATCTACCAATAATTACTGACCTCATTCTTCTCTTTCTCTTTCTGCGGCCTGTCCGCCTGCTGCTGCTGCTGCTGCTGCTGACCATGTCTGACTCCCAGGCTCCCCCTGGAGAGGGGCATGGCATAGTGCGCCATTTTCCTGTCCCTGAGGAGCCGCGGGGAGCCCCGGAGACCCTCCAGGAGCCTCACCAGCAGGAGATTTGTCGGGAGCTCCTCCACCGTCCGGACAGGGACGGGGCGCGACACTCTGGGCAGAGCAGCAGCTGGGAGTGAGCTGTCGCCTCCTCCTGCCTCCTCTTCAGGCAGGGCAGGCAGAACGTGTGCTGGCAGGGCAGGACCTTGGCTGACACATCCAGCTGGTTGCCGCACAAGGGACACTCCAGCAGGGCCACAAGAGCCAGCTCCTCCATTTTAAAAGGGTGAGCTTTAGCTGAGAGAAGTGCTTGTTGTGGTGCACTTGAGACACTGTAGTCCACCATTCTGGGTTCAGTTAGGGCAGAGAGCGAGAGAGAGAGAGGCCAGCTCAATGACACGTGTTGGTGTCAGCTAATGTCAAATCCTGCTGCTCTTATAACATGACTGGTCAAAGGTCCTCCGGCGTGTCTTACAAACCCGTAAAACTACACGAGATAACGACATGACAACTGTAGATATTGCTATAGGGCGCACTAGCACGTAGTAAATACGAGACGCCGCTCAGCCACTCTGTGATGATGATGTCACGGCAGCTCACCTGCCTGAACAGGTAGAGGCGAACAGGAAGGAGGCGCTGACAACACAAGGCGCAAATATGTCTTCACGTTCACCTCAAAGGCGCCAGTTTTAGAGAGCGCGGCCACTACTTACGTGTGTGGATACGCTGTAGCCCGGCGCCGGCGCTGGAAAGCCAGCGGAATTCCATGAACTCCGGTTAGGAAATGCGTAACTTTTTCTTCACCGTAGCCGCCGCCATGACGCAGTGCGCTGAGGAGGATGGGACGGGGGGCGGGGCGGCGCCGCGCGGCGCGGCGAGGCTGGAGGAGCCGGGAGGAGCAGTGCAGAGCAGAAACAAGCCCGACGGCACGGCGGCAGCCACCTGTTGACGGCAGACTTTAACTAACCTGTGACGGGCGGTTCTCACCGCAGCCTGGATGGCTAATCCATCAGGAAGTGAAACCCGCCACAGTCCGCAGTCACATCCGACTGGTGTTAACCCTTAACAGCTGGCCGACGCTCCCGTTTGCCACGATTAGATTCATTAGCAGAGTTAAGTTCGTCACGTATCACGTATTTCTTAGAAAGTAGTTAGAAAATGCTGCATGCATTTTTAATCCAAAATGCGGCTTAGACATGAATTATGCAATTCAATGTCTGACTATGTCTATTTATAGTCTGCTATCTTTATCATTATCCCATCTTTCTTCCTTTTTGCACTTTTATCCTGTCAATTTTATCTCATGTATATACCCTTGTTTTTAGCTGTGAAGCACTTTGGTTTAGCCCAGCTGTTTGTAAATTTGCTATATAAATAAAGGTGACTTGACTTATCTTATCCTATTTGATGAAAATGTAATAGTCTTGATTTAACTCTTGATAGCAACCTCATCGTACCGGATTGAATGTCATCACTTTGAACTAGCTGGTTAAAACACAAGAACCATAAAGAACAAGGGAACTTGGAAGGTCAAGAGAAAATCAAAAGAATTGAATTCTAAAGGGTTAACATACAGACAAGCAAAGCAAGAGTTTCAAATGTAGTGCAAGAAGCAAGCAATAAATGAGTCATGAGAAGGGTGTGGGAAAAAAATAAAATAAAAACAGAGCATTGTTGACGGCATGTTTATGTGACATGGTCTCCCTCTGCTGGTGCTTTCACTGACCTGCTCTGCATTCACGAGTTGGCAAATGAGCTTCACATCGTTCATCATCAGTCCCACTGGAAACAAGTGGGATGAAGGAAACAAATAAAACCAAACTCGAGCATCTGGTATACATAAATATATTCACATATATTTTTTTTTTCCCACACAAGTCGTGAGAATATTACTTCTAGGTATAGGAAACACTGAGACACTGTCCTTGGAGATGGTGGCGCTGGTGAACAACCATTTCCGTGTGTTTGCTTCATCATTGTTTGGAGTTTTATTATTTGCAGAGTTCAACTCAGAAATTCCCCTTTCTTGCATCCCAAGACTAAATAATTTATCTATATTGGCTATGTAGTGAGTGCTCAGGACATCTGTTTGAATTTTTTAAAGTAGCATGAATCTTTCATCTCTTTCTTCACGTCAGCAGAACTCGGGGAATTCTAAAAATGTGCATATGGCTTTTACATGGGGGGCAAGTGAGTGAGAGAGAGAGAGAAGGAGAGAGAGAGAGAGAGAGAGAGAGAGAGAGAGAGAGGAGATTAGCCATGACTTATTTACACTCTCATATCAAAGTTGATACAGGGCCGTCCCTCTCATCCATCCCATCATAGTTTCACAGCTCAGTATTTCTTCTTCTTCTTTTTCCCCTCTTTCATTCCCACTTAACCTCTTGATGATTGTCTCTAGTCTGGGATCTTTTGTGCTGCAAACAGGGAAGTCACACATCAGTGATCATCAGTTGGCTTTGCAGCCCCGTCGGTCAAGTCTGGCTCCACTTTATGAGGAGCGCCTGATGTCGTGGGCCGACATGGGATTGTTCTGAAATATGGTCAGCGTGATGGAGATGAAGGGGGGTAGAGGGGTGGTCTCTCCCTTGGGGATGGCTCCGAGCTGGGTGTGCTGTCTCTCAGAATATCACGGCTTGTCATAAGTTGCTGCATAAGGAGGAACGTCTTCTTCTTCTTCTTCCAGCTTTCATGTTTTATTTAAGAAGCTGTCTTAGCCAGTGAGCGCCGCTAACTCATTGAATGTGATCTGTCTCAGCACTGCCTCCACCCCCTCCCTACCCCGCCTTCTTCTTCTTCTTCTCCATCTTTTTTGGGTCTCCTTCTCCCTCCAAGTCTGCAACTGTGTTTGATCATTTGACTACTGTGTGTGTGTGTGTGTGTGTGTGTGTGTGTGTGCGTGCGTGACTGCCTGGCACTACACGTGGTTGCGTTTCAGCAGTTCAATTCTAACTTGGTGTCAGTCAAACGCTCATAATCCCGCTGCAGCAGCGTGATGAGGATTAACCAGCACTTTAGGTGTATCAGGGACATAATTAACTCCTGCCTTCTTTTTTTTTCTCGAAGGGAAATAATCCTCCGCCCAAAAACACCCTCTGTCGTCTCCGTCATGTCTGCCGAGTCGTTCCCAGGTGCAGTTGAGGTGACCTGTTTTTTTCTTTCCTCCCTCCGTTGTTTCTCTCCCCCTCCCTCGACTGACGCACTCCACCGCCTTCAAAGACGTGGGGGAAAAAAACGGCGGGTTTCGCTCGCATGGCAACGTGGAGAGGTGAGGCTGGCTCGCAGTCTGTGTTTGCGGGGAAAACATGACGTTCCGGTTCGGCTGGTTCGACCGGCCTACCTGCGGAGTTTTGGGGGAAAAGCCACACGTGCCGGCGCAGAAATGCAAACGCCACACCTCGATGAGGTGTCCCGCTCTCATTGTTTTGACAAAGTCCAGCTGGCTCCTCCATATTGTTGTCACTCCAGGCCGGCTGAGTGTCTGAGGGCCAGGGACTGGTCTGATGCACGTTACAAGACGCCTCACGCTCTCCTCAGTGTGCGCCTGTGAAGCAACTTTGCGCCACTTCCGCCCACAGTTTGTTCCGCCCGTTCCTCCTCCTCCTCCTCTGCCGGCAGATTGAAACCTATTAATATTTCATATTTGATAAATAAATGAAACAACCTCTTTTCTCTTACTTCTGGGTAGCACGCCGAGTTGCCCTGCTACCTAAGTATGCAGGAGCTGATTATCGCAGCCCTGGCATCGTTTTTTTTTTTTTAGCCGTTGCCTCTTTGAGAATTGGGGTGTTTGTGTTTGTTTTTGATATGCATCAGATGCACCGGCTTGTTTTTCTTTCTCTCTCCCCGCAGTGCGATGTGTGTTTCCCAGCTGCTGTCGAAATAGGCTTAAGACTTCAAGCATAACCTTTACGTGGCGAAGGTGCCTGTGTGTTTATATAACAAAAATAATTTAAAAGGCTCGAGGCTAACCATAGACGCTACGCGCATGTCAACCTCTGATGATGATACCAGAGTGACATTTTAGGCCATCATGCCATTAACGACCTCTTTTGACTGCTGGGTGTCTTCATGCATTACTCACATGGGACGTTTGGCTATTTACAGCCTTTGATTTACTTACCAGACTGCGGGCGGTGCGCATCAGAAGCACTTATAGGTCATGTGTGTTACACTACACCTGGCCTGTGCCAGAAAGTAACTCAAGCTCACTGAAGGAAGAAAAACACACAGGAAAAAAAACAACAGCCTGAGGGAAAGAGGGCCGAGGGGTGGGACTTATAGCTCGGAGCCGAACTGCAGGTGAAACGCGTGAGCTGGTGCAATGCCAAAGCTTTCCTCGGGTTTCCTGAGTAATTGTCTGCAGAAAATGAGGAGGCTGAAGTCTTTTCGGTGTGCGAATGCTTCAGCAGCTGTTTGAGCGCTAGATGTGCATGCGGGAAACTAAAAATAGGACGCGCACACCTCTGAGCCAGCTGCCTTCTCGTTGCCTGTGGGACTGCCTCTGCAACTCCCTTCTCTCCTCTTTTTAGTCTTTTTGCATTTCTTTTTTTTTTTTTTTCTGTTCGCAGAGTGGCGGTTGTTACCCCTCCCTCTCTGCTCTCCTACTTTTCTGAGGCCCTGAATAAAGCCTTGTGTCTGTGGCCCGTCCCGTGTCCCCGTTAGTGGGTGGAAACAGGACACCGCATCTGCTCGCAGCAGTCAGTGAACCAGGAAAACTCAAATGCCGAGGCACAGCAGGTGCCTGAAACTGTGCCTGCCTCATGAGAGTTGGATTAAGTTATTCTGGAAGCTCGCAAAAGTTTTATTTTGCTCCCAAATAATGAAGATCTGGTGCTATAAAAAGGGTACTGGCATGAGCCAATGTGCGTTTGAAAACGATCCCAGAAAAACACCAAATATTTTTTCCTATTCCGAGGTTGGCGGGACATCAAGCGGGCCTTGGTGCAGTTGGAGCTCCTGCTCTCCTTTCTTTCCCTGCCTGATGATGATTTTTTTTTTTCAATGTGTCTTTCTATGTCAAATAATTTCTTCATGTGAGATCTAACAGTGGCTATTTTTCCCATACAGCGATAATTCCATCACTGAGTAGAAAAAGCGAAAATGCTGGCAGCACTATATAGCAATTAATTACCACAATTACTGTTGCCCAGTGCCCAAGTTTCCCTCTCTTTCACAGCATGAAAATGAACAATTCATTTGCAGATTAACACTTTCAGACTTGCAGACAAGCAATTAAAAATATATGTTTTTTTATTTTTATATACCTGTTATGCAAATGCATTCAAATCTGTGCTCAGATGACATATACATCAAGACATGAGTGTGAATTGTCATCAAATCATCATTCAAATTTGTTAATTGTTTTGATGCTATCCACAACTCTGTAGTACCCACTTCCTCAATAAAGGTATGGTTTTTTTTTTTAATAACCACATTAATTGCACCAAGCTTAAATTAGTGAAGACAAATAAAGATACTGGTTGTACGTTTTGCATTGAAAGTGAATTCAATTTATGGAAACAGTTTGTTTGTCGGTTTGTTTGTCTCTCTGGCACGGCAAACATAGTTTATTTTAAGTAAATCCCTCATCCACTGTTCTTGTTTCTAATTGCATATTAATTCACAGCTAAAAAAGAAGCCCGCTAGAAAACTTAATTTCCTTTCGCTTAAGGAAAACTTTTTTCTTTTTTTTCTTTTTTTTGTACAAGGCATCCTGCTGCTTCCTGACAGGATAAAAAAAAAAATTCAAAAAAGATTCATGGAAGTCGAGGGGGGGACAAATTTATTACCCGCGCAGCATCATTTCAAAGGTGAAGCCGCTTCGCAGAGAAGGACTTGGCTCTTTTCCATGAAGGACAGAAATCAAGCGAGCCCCTGGCACGTGCACGCTGCGTGGGGCAGTGCACAAGAGAAACAAACAGTCCCTCCCTCCCTGAAGGCCCCCGCGTGCGTACAGGAGGGCCTTGCTAACGGGATTGTTACAGCCTGCCGCGTGCGTGCGAATGATGAAAGTCATTCACATCTGAAACGGCCGGCCGAGTTTCTTTCTCTCGTCTTCTGCCGAACAAAGTCGGTCACGACGTTTGATGTGCTGCTGTTGCGCGGCGCGCGGCGCGGCTCGCATTCCGCCGGCTGATTCGTCTGTCACGTTGTTTGCTCGGCGTCGAATCTGAAGAAACAAAAAAAGCCGAGCCGTGGCGAAAGCCTGTTCCAGCCTTCCAGTAACATCCAGAGGGAGAAAAAATAAAGCGGAGGAGCTGCTGTGCAGTAGGAGAGCCCGTAACACCAGGACAGATTGTTTTGGGAAAATTATGGTCGAATTAGCCGATTTGTGGAGCTCCTGTGTTGTCAAGTGTGTCACAAGTGATTAAGGTGACGCCGGATGGCATCTCTAGGCCTGGATCACGACTGTGGTTAAACCCACGGATGGACGTGATCTGCACACACGCTGCAAAAACCGAGAAATGTCACCGGTCCCTCGGAGGTTTGTGCCTTCGCTCGAGGCTCGGCGACACCGTCACAGCAGTAGATTACACTCCTGTCCTGCTCAGAACGACTTGTTTCCCCCCCACCACCACGTAGAACCTTGTCTCTATTTAATCTGGAAGCTGTGATTCCGCTCGGCCAGGTAGACTCTCCTCTATCTAAAGGTAATCACTCAGCGGACCCGTCCCTGACGTGTGGCTGGCACCCAAACGGTGAATTAATCACCCCCGCAAAGCCTGCTTACTTTGTCCTTCCTTCCTCCCCCCCCACCGCCTCCCCTCCTGCGACTTTAAACAGGACCGGCCAGATGCTGATATTCCGATCTTCCTCCTAGCAGAACGACGCATGGAGCTTTCGGGAAAAAACATGATAGGCGTGAGCCGCGAACGGTGGAGATTTTAATCAGTGTCACTTTCGAGGGTAAGCTTTTGGTTCAGCTGTGTAAGGAGCTTGTAGGTTAAAGCCGGCGCTGGTAAGCTCTTTGATTGCGGACCGTGATAGACTGGGGTCGCCTTCGCGAGAGAGAGAGAGAGGAAGAAAGGAGACGAGTGGAGGGGTGTGGGGTGGTGGGGACTAATTAACAGTGGCCTAATTTGGAGAATCGTTCTTTTGGTGCGAGAGAGAGCAGGCGGTGATTCAACGCCACAATCAAAGCCAAACCCAATCAGCCCGGGCTTTTAGGGGGCTGCTGGATTTTCTGTCTTTCTTTCTTTTTCTTTTTTTTTGTTCTTCTTCTCACGGAGTTTGTTGCCATGGCGAGTCCATCCCGTCATTCTCTCCCCGGCGCGGTGAGGGATTAGACGGTGATGTCAGACATCTGTGTCAAATCCGTCTCCAGCTCATTTCAGCCATTTGTCGTGTTCTTGGATGACAGATGACAGCTTGAGACGAGCTGGAGAGGGTGAATATACTACAGCCGCCCCCAACACCCCCCGTTGACCAGTTTCCAACTCTTGTTTATTCCCCCACCTCCTCTTGGTCCGCCTCTTGGCTCCCTGACTTCCCATCCCTCCTGCCCTCCCTCTCTCCATCCCTCCCTTCCTCCGCCCCCTGAGGTGATATGGCCTTTGAGCTAAAATCCATTTGTTTTGTGGCATTTCTATGATGGCTGAATAATGACTTGTAGTATGTGGCTAAATGAGAATCTGAGGGCAGTGATGGGAGTAATCTCGCCCTCCTCCCTAAGAATGGTGACACAGGCCAATAGAGATTAATGAGGAAGCAGGGGTCTTAACGCTTTCGCTGCTACGAGGGGACGCGGCGTCAGCTTGGCCGTGTGTTGTTTACAGGTTAACTCTGCGCCGTTCACCGGGTAGGTTTTATCAGCACGGAATTAGCGCCGACTTCCCTGCGGAACTCAAGAGATGTTGTTTTCATAGTCACTAAAAGAAACACTGAACTCCTCTCAACATGCCTTCGCATGTTTACAGCGGACAGTCTGGTGATCCACTGACATCTCAGCAGGTATAAGCAGGTATAAACAGCTGTCTTCCATTTAGTGGAAATTTTTTTTTTCAAAAATCTTTGATCACATTTGGTGTTAACAGCCGATCGGTCATAAACCTACTCAGGGGGGAAAATTTTTCGTGCCTGCATTCTTCTATCACCGCACCGTCTAAACATGACTCAGCCAGCAGAGCTGATGGAATTTCAGTTAAAGCCACACTGTGATTTCTTCAGAAACAGCCAGTGCTGCTTGCTGCTCAGTTTTATGACAGACAAGCTGTGATTCTCCTGATTTTCCCGGTGATGGATTTCCCCTCACGGCGGAGCCGAGGGTTTACGGGGAAATACTAAGCGAGTAAACTTTATTTCTGCAGCACTTTCAAGCTCTTTGTTTTGCACGAACTCAAACATTTAAAGTCTATTGACTTCGACTCAAACGGCCATCACATCAACATTCCAATCCCTTGAAATTTGCATTATATGTCACTTCCATCCATTCATCTTCTATACCCGCTTTCTAATGCACTCAGGGTCACGGATAATATGTCATTTGTTTTGGTAATTCATACTAACTGTGTTATATACTGAAAAAATATTTCCTTGCAGTCTCTCTATAAATCAAGATAATTCAATATGTCCTTGTTCCTTCTTATTTGGTGCTTTGGTGCGTCAATACACACACACACACACACACACACACACAAACACACTTTTTTTTGTTTTTGTTTTTTACAATCAGTGGAATCTCACGCCGAGTTTTTTTCAGGCCTGTCACAATATGAAGACATCTGCGCAGACGCTTTAAGTGCACTGTTGATAATCACAGAGTTGTGCGAGAGGGTCAGCTGATGCATCGCTCCTGCCATCTGTGCGCGACACGTAATCCGCGGACGGATTACTCCTGCTAAAACAAGTTGTTCGCTGTATGTATAATGCGTTTGATTTTTAAAGCAAATGCCTCCACAAAACAACGCCGTTGCCCCGCAGTCCCGCACCGGGATGCGACAAAAAGATAATGACTCCTCTGGAGAGGAGAGGGCCGTTTAATGAGCGGAGTTGGGAGATGAATATATTTGGCATATGGGGGCTTCTGCTGTCTCTCTCTCTGTGCTGCCCGTTCTCTATAAACAACAGCTTACCAATGAAAATGGATTGGATTACATTCAAGTCATTGTGAAGGGCTGAGGGTTTCTCCACAATGTAGGTTTGTGTGTCACATACTAGTGGACTCCATTCTTTAATCATGGGAAATGTAATTCTATCTTCTCATCATACTTAACACACAATACTTTTTCTTCATAAGGTTAAATAAATTCCCAAGTTTAATTGTGCGATTACTTATGCAATAATAGTCCTGTAATGCTTTCTGTGCTGACTTTCTCCCCGGGCACCGTTTAAGAGCATTTGTCTTGGATTTATGCAAAGAGGCAGTTTGACATCATAGCTCACGCCGTGAAGCTATTTGAGGACCTTTCATAAAGCAACCACACCTCGAAGGTATAGTTGCGGAACATGATCCTAATTAGATTTTTTTTTTTTTAGGGTTGGAAGGGGGCATGAATTAAGAAAATGTTCCCCGTGTGATTATTTTAATAGAGGGTGACAAATTAAATGAGTGCAGCTTGATCAGACTATAATCTGATTTGATAGAATGTAAATTTTTGAAGTCTTTGCACCTGAATTGTAACATTATGTATAATCCACCACACAATTATACACAGTCATCGTATAATTCAATTGTGGATGCAGATGTCGGATACCATCACAACTATTTACCTGCACTATGGTCATTGTCCGCTGTCGCAGCTCACAGACAATCACCGATTGCTTTCCAGATGGATGATGCGGTTCTCCCGTTGTATTTTATCCCCTGCAATAAAGTCTGCACTTCCTCTTTGATTTATATCAGCCGCTGCCCTGCTCAACAGCGCACACCACTGTGGATTCCTTACCTCCGCTGTGCGGCAGCGCTGATCAGTAGCCCTTGGAGGAGATTTATGAGCGATGGGATTTCCGGTCAGAATGGCTTAATTGAACCTGTATATTCTCCAGTGCAGTCCTTGAGAAAGGGATTAGGTAATGAGGGGGAAAACGATGAGTGGAAGACACTTTGGTTGTAAATCAGCCTCTTTTACAGCTGCCAAGAGGAAATTCTAGAAAGACAGAAAAAAAACACACCTGCACGAATGCTGCGTAGCTTTCGGGTTTACTCGACTGACCTCGTTGTCAGGCGCTCGCAGTGGCTTCTTCTCCTTCTGCAGGATCATTTTTCTTTCCTTCCTGGTTCCACCGTCGACACGGTATCCCAGGGGGGAGACCAGGTGAGGTTCCCAGCTCGCCGCGGCTCTCTGCTCCTTCCCCACTCGTTGCTCTTGACCCCTGGATGTTTTGTCCAATTAGGGGCTTCACACCTGGACTAGGGAGCATCGTTTTGTGTGATGGAGGCTGACTGGAGCCCCCCAACGGGCAATCCGACAAAATAAACATCCAGGAATTCCAGGGGTCTGCGCGAATCACAGTCTTTGCAGCCTGCTGTATTGCTGACACTTGTCTGGAAGGAGCCGGTGTGTTTTTGTTGTGCCTCGGAGCTGGCGCCACTGAAGTGAGAGCTGAGGTGCCAGAGTAATGTAGACTCAGCGTGAACTGCTGAGGTCAGCACGATGAACTGACACCTCTGTGTGTGTGTGTGTGTGTGTGTGTGTGTGTTGTCTGTATTTGAACAGCAGGCTTCTAACCGTCATTCTCGAGATATAGCGGTAAAAGTGATGATTCCACTTAAGGTTCCAGGTTGGTAATAATTCCCTAATGTTTCAATATGACATCGCAGAGATTAGCCAGAAGTGATGCAAAATGAAAACAAACAAGAGACACTGTGCAATCATTAAAAGAGGCTAAATCAGACTGCAGAATATCTATGACAACTTCTATCCATCTTCAAAATTAAAAACCAGTAGCGTTATTCTAAAAAAAAGAAATACATGAATAAATGAGACTGATTAACCATCAACAACAAAACACTTTTGTTCTGCTTTCTGATAAGGTCTCAGAAATTACATTTTGAAAATACTAAAACTGGAAACATACACAGGGGTGTATACTATACAAGATATAAAGACAAACAGTCAATTTGGGTTTGACTCTATTTTGTTGTTTAATCAGACAAAATACTCTAATGTATTTTAAAGTCCAAACATTATCAAATACTTACAGATGTGTGCAGTCAGTCAGTCTTGAGATAAAAAAAAAAAAAAAAAAGACAAGGGTCCCACATGCTAAATGAATTTGTTTTGTCACTGGCAAGTCCTGGCTCCCCAGGCCTGCGCGGGCGGCCCCTAATAAAGTTATCCCAGATTCTCTTCCAACCAGATTCATTTGTTAGCCATTCCGTTGGCATCTCCATGCGTTGGATCTGGCAGAATCAGGCCAAAGTAGGACCCCAAATGTGCTCCAAGGCTATAAATTGGCTCCCATTTCTCTAACGATCTGCCTGTGAAGGCTCCCCAAGAAACAGAGAGCAGTGCATCAGTTTAGCATAACCGCTCGGAGCAGCCCAGACTGGAAGGAAGGAGCTAGAAGGATCTTCCAACAGTTGTAAATAGGTTACATGCATGCGTTTGTGTGTCTATATTTATGTATTTATAGATAGATAGATAGATAGATAGATAGATAGATAGATAGATAGATAGATAGATAGATAGATAGATAGATAGATAGATAGATAGATAGATAGATAGATAGATAGATAGATAGATAGATAGATAGATGGATGGATGGATGGATGGATGGATGGATATATAAATATATAGATAAATATCTGGATATAGATATATATATGAATGAAACATTGCAGCTCTCCCATTTCTTCATTACACAGATCTCACACACCCACGTTACCTCGCCACATTTCCTCTGAGTGGCCCAGTGTTCTTGAAGACCTTGGCGACGGCAGTCGTCTAAAATTAGACGAAACAACAAAGGATACGAGACGATCGTGGGGATATTTATGGAAGCACGCGCCGCGTGCAGTGAAACGTCTTGCGATAAGAATCCAGGTGTGACAGATAAATTTGCACATTTCATCTTTGCGTCCCGGCTGAGTCGTCGCGGTGCTGAGCAGAAACGGATGCCGCGCCCGCCTCCCAGACAGACATCTCGCCGTAATAACGTCGGTTATCGCCTCAAATTCACAACACCAAGTGAAAGTGAATTAATCCGCCTCGTACAAAATAAAATCTAATCCCGATTCTCATTGTGAGGGCGAGAAAAAATAAATCCTATTTGCCTGGTTTTACGTCATGCCTCTATTATTTCCTTCTGTGAATAACAGCCTTTTCTTGCCGCCTTATATTAAATGAGCTGAGCAGGGTAATTGTCCCACTCCTGAATCTTCAGGCTTTGCAGTAATTTTCTAATACAAGGGCTGTAATTATGTTGTCAGACCCGTTTCATGCCGCACAAAGCTGTTGTGGGAAATGCGAGGCCTGCAGGCAACCCTGCCCGATAATTGAGGGCAGCCGGCAGTGGCAGTGATGTTTTTTGATTGAAGATTTACCGTTGCTTTGCATCCAAGAGCAGGATGTCTTTTATCGACCCTCCATAAAGGCTTTGAGGCCCGGCCGGGATCTGTGGCTATTGATCCGTAAGGCAAGCGGAGTGGCAAGGCGGCATTCAGGTGGTTCTGTGGGAGAGGTCGGCGAGGTCACACGAGCCCGGGCCAGGCAACACCGCGACACCGTATACATTTGATATGCAAAAAAAAAAAGAAAAAAGTGATTGATTGATTTTTCATCAGGGTAATAGGATTCTGATTGTACTGTAAGTGCAAGGTGAAAGGCCATCGGAAGCAGATCTGTTTTTTTGTTTGTTGTTTTTTTTTTTTGAAGTTGCGGGAAACGGTTATCAGATTGCAAATGGAGGGATATTTCTTTTCTTCCTTAATGGAGATAGAGAGAAACAGACCCTGGCGGCTGCGGTAAAGAGCAGCTAACCGTCAACGGCAGCCTGAGCACTGAGATGTTATTACTTTGATATCTGCTGATACATTCTGCAAGCCTCCGATTGAAAGCACTTTCAGTCAGTCTTAAACCAGCAGGCAACCAGCTGAGACTGGACCCGCTCAGACTAGACTAGTTTATCAAAAGTAGATGATATTTTTTACATTAAATGAAGAACAAACAGCAACACTGATTAATTTTTCATCAGGACAAATGACAGGACAGTCATTTGTGGCCATTGTATTGCTGAGTATACGGATGCAAAGCCTCAAGCTGGAGCTCCTGCCTGGGAGCAAATCTGAGCTTTGCTTCTTTGCAAATGGATTTTCTATGGGCTCGTCACCAGATGGATATATAAAATAGATTCAGGGGATTTAGGAAACTTTCCATCTGTTGTGCCAGGTTATGGGCACATTTTTTTCATATTACTTCACATAAAGGAGCAATACACAATAGTTCACTGCCAGATAACATAGCTGTGCACCCGATGCGCAACACAATAGCTCGGCACAGGCAGGTCGGCAGCCGCCTCTGGTGAGTCTGCGAGCACTGAACGTTGACTGAACAACAGGCAGAGACACAGATCACCTCAGCCGTCACTGTTCAGTGGACAATGTCAAGTACTTCACGTTGCAAAGCGCAGGAGGTCCATCTTGGGCTCTTTCTTTGTCTGGATTGTTTGGTTTACAGAATTGCAATTGAGGCTACGATTTCAGCAGACCAAAAGCAACCATTTTAGACTCTCAGTTCAAGCATCCTTCCATTTTGAACAGCAGTCATCCCTTATCTCTTTTTAGCCTTTCATTTTCAATTATTTATCTGTGCTCAATTTCATTTCTGGTTCGTTGTAATTATAATTTATTCAGATTTGCTTTGTTGAGAGTGAGTGAATATTGAATTTTACCCAGTGCCATGCATTCATAGGATTGTATACAATTTTACTCTGTGCAATATGTAGGTCTGCAACATATTAGAGTCCAAAAGCATCTTGTTGATTTGTCATGCATGTTAGTTTTATGCGCATTATGTTTATGTTGTGTATCAGCCCAAGACAAATTTCCTCCAGGACAATGAAGTTGATCTAATCTAACCTAATTATCATGAAGCAGAGTCCACTGGCCGCTAGCTATTCCTCTGATGCCACCAGCTTTGTACATACAAAGCAGAAGTTTTATTTTAATCTAGTAAGGTGGATTTTGCATACAGTTATTTGACCTCCATCAATATTTAAATGTATTTCTTTACTGTCAAACAGAGGCAAGCTAATTTTAATTCTTCAGAACTAAGTGAAGTTTACTAGTGGAACCTTGGCGCAGTGCTCCAGCTGGTAAAAAAGGAAGCAGAGCTACGAGCTCAGTTAGCCAAATGTGTCACCTAGCTTTCACAAATTCTTCTTTCGCAAGTTGTGGAGAGCGTTGCTGGCCGACTCCTGAGAGAGAAACTGCTTCATCTGTCACCACACAGGTCGGTATTTGGAAGTGTGCAGTAAAAGACTCGAGCTTCACCCCTCACAGACGCAATGTAACTACACTGCATAAATACACCCACTAAAAATAGCGCTCTATATGCGACTTATGCTGCAGAACTATATAATTTCCCCCCCCCCTTCTGCTTTCCTAAGATTATGTCAAGAGCATGAGGCACACACAACTTGAAAGGAAGGCTTGAGGGTTTTGGTTTCGGCTGGCTGGTGAAGAAAGGTAATAAGTTGAGAAAAAACCCACAAAATAAAATATTAAACCATTTAAGGTTACACTTCCTGCGTCAGCTGAGAGCTCCAAGGAGATTGGTGCTAAGCAGTGTGCACACAGTATAAGAATTTAATATTAGCGATTAGCCGGTTGACTAATTTTACTTAACCTGACTGCAGATCTTTTAAGCAGAAGTAATTAAAGTAATAAAATGGGGTAATAAAAATATTAAATTGGACCAGCAGAACATTTAAAATATATAAATGAATGTATACTGTTATCCCCCTTTATTTCTTTTCCCCTTTGATTGAGAATGTTGATCCTTTGTAGAGCGTGCACCATAAATGTAAACTCTGCAAAGAGGGAAAATATGTAACATGAGTGAACACGAGCGATTACGTAAGTACAATTCTAATCCATTTATTAGCGTTGTTTTTGCACACTTACAATCAAGGATTAGTTAAATATCCATTGGCATTATATACTCTACCTACACAATATCACCGATCCAACACATAATGACAACATTGGACGAGAAACTTTTACAATGGCAAACAGATCTCCAGGCAGTGCTCCCCCTCACTCAAACCCTGTCCAAGCGCGCCGCTGACGCCGCCCGTTACACAGAATAGTGAATTGAAGGTTCTTGTTGGATATTGCATAATTATGCTTAACGTGAAATGACATGCAGTGCCGTTATCGATGCTTACAATAAGTATTTGTGTTATCAGTGGAGTTACGTGTTATTCCATTGCTAACTCACAGCACCATTTGGGGTACATCCACTTTGTTTCGTTGTTTTTTTCTTTTCTTTTCTTGTCTTTTTTTTTTAAACAGCTATGGTGGGCAATTGCACATATAGAGTATGTGAAAAGTTGATGGACTGGAATGATGTCGCCCCTGAGGTTGCTTTGTTGCTTTGTGATGTCATAGCCACCAGTCCTCGTGGGCTGTCTACAGAGTGAGCAGGGTTAGCCATGTCCGCCCCAACAGAGGTAACCTGATTTTCTCATGTGCATATCACACTCAACACTGTGCATACTACGAATCAAGGACACACACTGCCTTGTATGTTTTGTGCTCAGCTAGTCATGCCGGCTGGAAAAGTGGCCAGCTATTTTCTTTTTTTTTTTTTCTGTAATTTTTGCCCTAACACACAATGAGTCTCAGAAGTTGTCGTCCATTCGCCTGTGCAGTTGATCATCTTCATCATCTTACTTTTCATTCACACTCATTTTTTTCTTTTTTTTCTTTTTAGAGATGGTATTTTCTCAGCAGCTCAGATTGCCACATGCACTTCCTCTCGGGAAAGCGATCGGGAATCCTGATCCGGCGGAAGTCCTGGATGCATTTCTCCATCTCCTGCTCCGGAGTCATCTTCTCCTTGTTGGCTTTCCTCTTGGCCGCCTCTCGGTCGCGGACGCCGAAGGTTCTCACGCGCAGCATGTCCGTCTTGCGACGCATCTCTGCCTGCTGCATCATGTGGGAAGGTCCTTTGGGCAGAGGGCGGTCCAGCGTCTGGACGTTGGGCCGCCGGCTCACGGGCCCGTAGATGACCGTTCCCTGGGGGGAATTGGCCTCCGACTGGGTCTCGGAACAGGAAGTAGAGAGCTCGTTGAAGGAAGTGCCGCTCTCGCCCTCGCGCTCGCTTTTGTGGCTCTTGCAGCAGCAGTCGCAGTGAGAGGACATCCACCTTGAGGGGCCGCCTTGAATCAAAAACACAGATAGAGACATTAAGACATTTTCTTAGTCCTTTTAAACTCATAGAGTTGATTTAAAACTGTCCTGTTTGTTTTGCTTTCATGCAGAAACACTTTGCACATGACCATCCCAACTGACATGCTGTAATCAAAAGAAACAGTTGCACCCATCAAGCAAACACTGGCAAAAGCCTACGCAGCAGTTTCAGTGACAAATATCAATAAAGCATATCAGACGAGCGTGTATCTGTGTGTGTGTGTCCGTGCGTGTGTGTTGACGTGTGTGGGGGTATTTAGAGGTGCACAGATCTACAGACACGCGAGATATCGGCTTTGACATTTTGGAGAGCGTGCTCGTAGGCTGCGCAGTATTGGCTCCACAGATAAGGAGAACCCCTGAGCCGGGTGCACTTCAATATGGCTCGCTGAAAGACCTTTCCCATTTCCCAGCGCCGAGTTTGTCTCAGAGCCAACGCAATCTGCCTTTTGCCTTCGCGCTTCCCTATTAGAAGTGTAACCCGAGCGCCTGGTATTAAGAGGCAGGCATATTATTTCTTTTTTTTTTTGTTGTGCTTTTTGGAACGCTCAGTCAAGTAAGTCAACAATGTGCTTTTTAGCTCGAGGGGCGAAACATTTGTGGAGGAGAGGCAGGCAGAGTAGTAGCGAAAAAACACAATTTAACTCCGGTGAATTCAGGCAAGGAGGAGCTGGAAATAATGTTCCCGCCGGCTGCGCAGGTGTGAGAAATGAACCAGGTAGAGAGTGGAAAAAAGAATATTATTTTTTCTCCCTAGCAGTTCTCTTTGTTATTGCGCCTCCTACTTCTCACATCCTCCCACACTGCTAATTATGAGCCAGGAAGACTGCGAGCGACTGTGTGCTGCCCACCGGCTCCTGAAAGCGTTCAAGTAACGAAAAACAGAAAAACACCGAAACTGCTTTTATTTCCAAAAATATCTCTTGAACTCTTACTTTATTTAGAAGCGCCAAAGGCGGCTCCGGCTGCCACGTAAACAACAGTAATGTACAGTTGCAGAGGCGGACTCTGTGAACCTGCAAATGGCTTTTCCTACTGCAGTGATAAATACTAAATAGCAAATGATATTTCTGAGGGAGCAATCACACATCCATTACCTCCCCCCAGTGCAGTGCGCGCGCTAATTTATACTAAGCAGAGTTCATGAGTGGGTGGTGGCGAGGGGAGGGTTCAACCTCCCTGCACACACAGTAATGATGACCTTATCGCTGGTGCAACGATTGCATTGAGCTGATAGTTGGAGAGTCACTAACAGCTTTTTAATGGCTAATCCATGAGTAAAGAGGCCAATCAGTGCGCCAATTTCCACCCCCCCGCAGAAAATGAATCAGGCTGAAAACAGCAGATGAGCAACACCAGGCAAACGGGCGCAGGCGCTCCAGTAGCTGGGAGGATCAAGTGGACGGAGGCTGAGCATTGTTTCTGAATGGATGGATGCTGCAGTCCAGAGGGGCGACCCATTTAGGAGTCGCCGATGCCCCAATAATAGTCTCATAAAAATTTCAAGCGACGCGGGCGGAATGAATTGTGTTCAGTTCAGTGACGAGGCAAAAAAAAGAAGAAGATAAAAACGTATAAAAATTGACTTTCCAACGCAATCCTCGACGCCAAATTGCGGCCACAAAACGGCGCATTTCACCCCTGCGCTTAACGCTGATCTACTCCTCTGGAGCCAGCCCAGGCAGGAAATGGCTGAGAGCCTTGTCAGGAAACACACACTCGTCCTCGGGTACATTTTAAACAAGTGCGTAATACGCTCTGGTATCTTTTCAGGGAAGTCATTGATTGTCAGTGCTCTTCATCAGGAGATCATATTGCAGGAGCGGGAGCTGCTCTTCTAACCAGAGTCTGGCTCTGCTGCCCTCATAAATAACACAGAGAGACAGAGAGATTGAGAGAGAGAGGGCGAGGGCAAGAGAGAGAGAGGGCGAGGGAGGCGAGTTGTGCGCAGAGCCACGCAGGCGTGTCGCACCGGCTATCCTCTGACTCGCCTCCGTCCCTGATGAAAGCAGGGACGCCTGTCCTGATATCTGAGAGAGGTCACAGCTTCACTGCTCCTGGTGCGTTCGACCGAACTGGCAGATTATTCCTCGCTCGTCGTGCAGTTTTGGAGAGAGGCAGGAAAAGTAGGGCAGGTTGGTCGAGAGGGAATGGGAAGGGGAGGCAGAGGATTCTGACAAACTCCAAATTTAAATGTCAGAGGCTCGTAATGTGTTCTTTAAAAAATAAAACTGTATCCGTGTCTAACAACTGACTCATCAAGGGTGTCTGATGATGAATTCTTTAACAGCGGAGCAGAGCCCCACGCTGCAGCCATGTAATCTACCCTGAAAGTTCAGAAGAAGAAAAGAAAATTCTAATGGACAAGAAAGCATTCAGGAATTCAATGTTCTTGCACATAACAAGAGGACCGTGATGACATTTCATTTAAATCTGGCTTTAAGTGACCCAAGGCGTGTTTGATTTACAACCCAGAATGACTGCAATGATGTAAACTGGGCCAACATAACTAAATAAATAAATTGGGGGAAAAAAAAAAGTAATATTTTAACATTCAAAGCATGGGGAGCTGACAGAGAGAAAGCAGCACGCCGGCGAATTTCTGAAATAAGCACATTTGCCTCTTTGGCCAAACAACAAGAAGATCCTGGGGGGGGCTCTGAGTGCCGTGAATCATCTCCAATTGCTTCAGTTACTGTTGCTCACAGCGCCACTCGGAACGGAACGGCATCGGCTCTGATTACAGAACCTGAAAGTATCGGGGTTAACGCCGTCTGAGGAGGCTGGAAAAAAAGCCTTCGAGGACGGAGCCTCTCTCTTTGTTCTCCTGCTGCCACATCCAGGAGCTGCCACCGTCCTCACAAGGAGTGTGGTTTACACGCTTGTTAGCTTGCAAATTGGGCCGGCACGTCCTTGCAGCGCAAGAGGGGGGGAATAAAAAAATAAATAAAAAAAAGGGCTTGTCTTGCAAAGGCAGTGACCGTCCTCGCAGGGGTGAGGGGAAATCCATTTCACCAACGCGGGCCCCGTGTTCGCTGCAAAAAGTATCACTTCAGCAGTTTGTGTCCAGTCTGACTAATGGCCGCGGCCGTCCTCTCGCTGGGCTTTCAACAATGACTCCGATATCTGCATACAATTGAATTTGTCAGTATTAATTAGCTCCGTCATGCAGCCGTTTTTTTTTTTTTTTTTTTTTATATAACTGAAACGGCCTTTCTTCACAGGCGGTGATGAGAAAGAGCTCTAATTATCAGGGGTGGTGGTGGTGGTGGTGGTGGTGGTGGTGGTGGGGACCCGTTGACTCCCGACGTGCTTTATATATTCAAGGACACCACCGGTGGCCCGACACAGATGATCTGCTTTCCACAGGGAGGGTTGACAGCTTCACTGGCTGATTGTTAATGACAGGCCGGGTGCCGTCCCACCGTTGAGTCAGAGGGTGGCGGCCCACCGAGTGTCTCCCTGACAGCGGCGCGGACGCATGACATGTATGAAATGTCCATATCGGCCTCTCCCAGTGGGGAGGGGGGGGGCTGACCCTGGGGCCACGCCCATTAGGGGCCGTCCGCGGTGCCTTCAAGGTCTGAAGGGGCGACTGGGGAACATTTTCAGAGCTAATTTCCGTCGTCAGCAAATATTTATGTGCTGCATCATTTATTTAGAAAATGAAGCTGAAAGAATGTCAAATCTGAAGCGTGCTATTGGAGAAAAGTGCAAATGGAGGGGCAGGGTTGGCCACGCCCCCCCTGACTGCGGAAGCCATTATGAGAGGAGATGCAGCAGTGAGCGGATAAAAAGGTGAAGAGGCTGAGGAGGAGGAGAAGGAAGAAGGGCACGGTTCCGCCCCCCTCATCCTGTCAACCGGTGACATGTATGCTCTCGGTAATCAGACTCCTTTTTAGCCATCCATCACTCGCCACGATGGAATGCCGTGCTTGCGCTCAAATGTGAACACTCACTGAACAAACATGCCTCAAACAAACAAAAGCGAAGTGGAAAAACCCAGCAACTTCCTGCAGCACCACTACATAGGATCCGGCTGTCTTCGGAATATTCTCAGTCTGGCAAAACGCCTCGACCGCAATGCGAGTTCCTCCGCTGTAGCCATTAAGCATCTCTGGAGTGATCATTAAGGTGTTGGGTGTCAGTCGGTAAAAACCTTCTGGCCCTGGACTCTCAGAGCTGCGCGGTGCAGGGAGAAAGCAAAAACATACGTTTGATTGGGGAGGTGAGGGCGGATAATCCATCAAATCCTTTTTTTTTCCATCGTTGTTCGTCTTGCTAAGAACTCTCATTTGATTGTTCACGCATTAATCCCAAGATCTTACATTTGTGAGTCAGCAGCGATCAAGCTGTATTCCAAGAAACTAGAAAACAGTACAACAGCATGTTGTATGTTTAAATTTAGTTGTATGTTCGTCAAGATTAGTCTGATGTTTTTTATCACGAGTCCCAGTGTGTGAATGTTGCAGCCTTATTACTTATAACTGAACTGGAGTGTGCTAAAAAAGGTACAGAAGGCGAGGCAGGAAAAAAAAACGGATTAAATATTTATCGTGACAAATTACCAACTCATGCATGTGATATGTTGCCGCAAGTTCATTACGACGCTGTAATAAGGCAGAAAATTAATGTAGATGCCTTAAGATAATAATAAAAAAAATATTAATTTGAAACAAAAAAAGGAAACATTCCTTGCCCAATACTTCAGGATAAAGTCTGGGAAGCTTTAATGGACATCTGATTCAGACACACATTTATTTTTGGCTCAGCAACATCAGATGATTCCCATAAAGAGCAGATTGTCCACTTGAACAGATAGCGCACACTTTTGTGTTTGACCTTTAACCGCGCAGCAGCCGCTATTCTTTTCCTTTCCCATTCCCGGCCACTCCATTCAGGCCGGGAGCCGTCTCTGGAGGAGCCGCGGAACAAACCAATCTCTGCCAACGTTTACACGACAGGAAATGATTACTCTTTCAAGCCCCTCGCCGCCACCGACTGTCCCCGCCACCTTGTGACCGCCATTGTTCAGAGGCTGTTACAGCCGCCCATCATCGCACTCGCAGCCCAGAGCGGCGCTGCACTGATATTAACAGCACACTAAACTGGAGCAAACCCTTTCACAGGCTCCTCCACGAGTCCCATTTTGCCGAGTTAGACCTCTGCTGGAGCTCCCACTGAACCTATAGTTCTAATGTTAGCATCACGACCGGCTGATGCTACAAAAACGTCAATAACAACAAGTCTTCCGCATGGCTTTAAAGTGCATCCAGGTGTTTTATATATACAATATGAATTCTCTTGACAGCAGCTTGAATGTTTTATGTCGAAGTTATATAATTTTATCAGCTCATATTTATCTATTTAATCCCTTCGGGCAACTTTTTCTTATTTTAGAATGTGACGAATATTTTTTAATTGCCCCTTAAAGTAGGTTAGCGTTTATCTCCCTTAATTGCACTTCCATCCTGGATGACGCTAAATGAGAAAATATTTTGGGATCACAGATTGCTTTTTAATTAGCCAACACTCTCCTCTCTCCCTGGAGATAAATGGCTTCACCAACTGCCTCGGGGAGACTAGGAAGCGTTCAGTCCATGTCGGCGTGAGACGCTAAACATTGGGACAATAACACATTTACACAGTAAAAGCAAGACGCTACGGGGGAGAAAAGCAAAGATGGATGGACATCTTTGCGATCTTCAAAGTGGATTGGCCAGCAAAGGCCTATAACTGGGCGACTTAGGTCAGCCAATCGTCTACTGGGTAAGTCAGGAGGGATGACACGAGTGGCACTGGGGAGACTGGGGTTGCCAAACACCTCTGCATCCTTACAGGGAGTCACTTTGAAGGAGCAACACTTGAAAAAAAAAACCCTGCACAGTAAGATGATGAAGAAAATAGACAAATGGACAAATACATACTTGATCCTAATCTCCTTCAAAATGTATCATCATCCAAATGCATCATATCAATATGTTGCATGTGTCCCCTAATTTTACATTTTAGGACTCTAATATTCTCATTTGACATAATAAAACTTTGAACAATTTAATATTATGATGTTCATTAAAAAACTTATTTGTCAAGTGTTTCTATGTAATTAGCCTAACAATGATTTTCAGCCTCGAGTCCTGATCCACCAGATTAGACCGCACGGTGGATACCGCTACAGAAGGCTTAATCACATCCACCTTTTTGCATCCTGGTTATTAGTTATGATTTACTGTAGGCCTCCCAGGCCCGGTTGTTTATTTAGAGGGTGAGTGACTCGCATTTGGTCAAAGGCATCTCATTCATCAGGGCAATCGAGGTGCTGAAGCCAGAGTTGGTGATAGATGCTCAAAATCTGTGCACTCCTGCAGAGAGCGGCCTCCCCTTTTTTTTTTTTATGTTAGAATCATTTATTTTAGGATGAGTCGGGACTGAAGCGCACTTCCCACTGGGAGGGAGTGGATCATCATTCAGAGGACGGTCTTAACTTCGAGAAGGGGGCGACTCCCCTGGCTGTTCATACGGACGATACTTTGCAGTCCAGTCATAAATATCGTTTGGGCATTTTTTAAAAGTCAATCCCAGACTAGTCTGAGGGAGCGGTGAAGCCTGTGGGAAACAGCTCGCGCAAAATTTGAAAGGAAGGGCAGAGCGGATGACGTTCAGGACCTGACAGGCCGGAAGAAAGGGGCTCAATTTGTTTACCGTGGCGGATCGCAGTTTCTTTTTTTCTTTTTCTTTTTTCGCAACCTCCTTGTTTCACTTGGCTGTGATCGGGAAGGAAGGGGCATAAAAAGCGAGCTGTGAAGACGCGTTTCGCTGAAAGATCCCGATAACAGTAACCAAAAAAATGAGGAAAAAATAAGGGGGGAAAAAAGGACAGCTGTTTCGTGTCAGCCCCAAAGGGCCACTTGTCTACATGCATTCTTAGTTTAGGACGAGTTCCCCTAGGCCTGCCACTGTCCCACATTCACAATGAGGTTGGACTTGGGGTGGGGGGGGGAGAAGCGGATGCAGGATGCCGGATGCAGGATGCTGCATCACGGCGGGAGCGGCCGCTGTCACGCCTGTCTGCCTTTGATGTGTCTATCCATCATGCCGGCCGGGCCTTCGTGTCCTAACGCCTGTCCTGAGTGTCTGCGTGTCCCCTCTCGCCCTCCCCTCATCATCTCTCCCCTAATGAAAGCACAAGCCTCTACCCCGCCCTCCCTATCGCCCACCTCCCTCCTCCTCTGGACCCAGTGAACTTTCCCCGCTGACACTTGCTTCAGTCTATTTTTGCCCTCGTCCCCTCCCCCTCCCCCTCAACTTTCTGCCTCGCTTCTTCCTCCCCACGGCCGCGGACTCATACAACTTTTACTCCGTCGCCCCCTCCTGCTCGGCTGCCTCTTCCCTCCATCTGCTCGCCCACCGCTCCCTCGTCTTTCCCTTTCCTTGCCGATTCCCCTCCCCTGTGCGTGCTCTTATTACTCCGCATCTTCTCTCCGCTTCCGTGCCGCATTTATTGCGAGTCTCTCGCGCCCGCTTCTCCTCCTCCTCCTCCGCCCCCACTGTCCCACGCATCTGTCCTAGGGCGGTGTCTGTTCACGGAGGAGGGAACACCTTCACCATATGTTCCGCTCCAGAAAGTTGGATGACTCTGGGAAAAAAAAAGATATCGTACATGACTGGGATGTCGGTCATTAACAAAGCCATCGGTGAATCATTAGCAGACCATATGTTACGTCTTCCTCGGCGCACCTCCCTGATCCTCACACCTTGACCCAGCAAATGAGTTTTTCTCCAGCTTTTACCAATGGGAGCCAAAAAAAGAGAGGGGCATCGTGCCCTCCGTTAATCGGCCATATGGTCCGTCTCCTCTCTCTGCAGAAGGTAGATTGAGACGCGTTTTCAGCTAATTGGTCGAGGGTAGAGAGAGACGGGGGGGTGGGCTTGCCTCCCTTTTAGTACACTGCTGCTAATTTTAGAGAGGACGTTCCATGTGCATGTTCAAATCTGCTGCTGCCACTTTGCGCTGTATTATTCATGACCCCTCATAATCTGAGAAACAAGCCGCGTTTAGTCACAATGCACATGAAGGGAAGTGGACTGTGAGTCAACCTCCTTGAGGAGAATGGCCCAAGTATGTGGTTGGTTGCATATCCCGTGACCAAGAAAATTGTTTGAAGGCAACAACTGAATGTGGTGGGGGAAAAAAAAGATATTTTTAAATAAGCGTTATAACACAATCTAAATCATGCTTAAACCAAAAGAAAATCTCAGCTGGATAAGACAGCTTCCCCTTTCCAAGTGGGAAAACTTCAAATAACAATTTAGGTGGAAATTTTTCACAGTGGAAGGCCAAATAGATTTGCCTGCATGCTAGAGGGGAAGGAGGGGCACTTTGCTTCGTCACATTCATATTGGGTGTCATTGGTGTTTCAGACTGTGGTTTGCATTCTGATCACCTCAGGGAGCTTTATTCCCACATCACTGCTCTAATTGTAATTCTGAGGCGGAAAGTCGTCACTCACGGTAGAAGATGTACTGTGCGTAATTGGACCAGACCCTGTCGTCCGCGTAATGACCGATGGGGGAGGCGGCCAGCGCCGAGTTGCAGGCCACGATGTGGAAGCCGCTCTCGGACAGCATGTCAAACGCTCTCTCCAGGTGCCTGAACTTGAGGTAAAACCTGCAGGTGTAGCGGTCCGGCGGTCGGTCCGCATCCCTGTTCTCGTTCAGGGCGTCGCCGAAAACCTCCTTGGCCAAGCCGATCCTGCTGCTGATGAAGATTCGCGGCAACTTTTTGGCCTTGGCGTCACTTTGGCTCTCCTTGCCTCCGCCGGCGCACACGGCTTTTAAGGCGACCGTGATATAGCCGTACCTCCTGTCGAGGGAGTAGGAGGGGTAAAACCTCTGGTCGCTGCCCAGCGACGCGTCGTCGAAATCACTGTAGTACGAGTCGTCCGACAGCGCCTTGGAATCATCCGACTGCAAAAGTTTGACCAGATCCGGCAGCTGGAAGTACTCCGCCTCTCTTTTCAACCTCCCCCTCTCTGGGAAGTGGTCGGGCAGGACGACCTGCTGGTCCCGGAGGTAATCCAAAATGTAGCGGAACAAAAAGCCATCCCTGTCGATGAAATAACGCCCTCTGAAGTCGCGGGACAAGTCATTCGAGGAGCCCTTCTTGTTCGAGAACAGCTTCCCGAGGTAGGAATTCGGGAAGCTGGTCAAGGTGCCGAGGCGCGTGTAATACACCTGTCCTCCCACGTTGAGCTCGACTACATCCGACTGGGGGATTTGCTCTTTGGCAGGCTGCGTTTTGCCGTTTTCGTTCAGCGCCATGTTTCCCCCCGAAAAACAAAAATCTCGCCGGAAATCGAGACAGGAGAAAAAAATATTAAGAGCTCGAACGCTTCAGAAGTTCAGGGCAGGGGTTGCAGCTGCATGGTGATGCCGATGCACTCACACACACGCGCACATCAAAGGCAGAGACTTGGGCTCGAGCTACAGACCTCGCGTGTAGAATCTCGTCAGAAACTGTGCAAAGGTGCGCCTAAAAAAACAGATCCCTCAACTCCATTGCGCGTAATTTGCGCTCCCCATGACGCATGGCTTTCCCCTCCTTTTTCCTCTCTGACCAACATTGATTGTCATAACCAGGGAAGCGGATCATGTTACGCGCATCCACTGCGAGGGGGTTCGTTGCAGTCACTTGCAGAGAAACGCTGCCTTCTCCTCCTCCTCGGTTCGGAATTCCTCTAGATCCAGGAAGAGGAAGATCGAGAGAACATTTCTTGCCTCCTCGCTCTGGCGCCTCCCTTCAAGTTCTCAATTCTCCCTCATCATTGACCATCCGTCCGTGACAATCAGGGGAGCGCGCGAGCATCCCATCCCATCCCTCCGCCTCCGAGTCTCACTCCCGGCAGCTGGGATGCTGCTGCTGCTGCTGCTGCTGCTGCTGCTGCTGCTGAAACCCGCTCCAGAGGATGTTCTCAGCAGCGAGGAGGCTGGACGCGGGGCTCTGGCGCGCACCCATCGCTTCCAAACTGCTGAGTGCGACTTAACGCTCGTGCCGGCAGAAGGTTTAAGATAATGTTGCTCCAAGCTGTGCGCGCGAGGGAGAGGGAGAGAGAGAGAGAGAGAGAGAGAGACAGAGAGAGACAGAGAGAGTGGGGAGGGGAGAGAGAAAAAGCCCAAACGTCCCATGAAGTAATGTCTTACATCATCTTAAAGGAAAATGACATTTGCAGATGATAAACCAGAGTGATGTGGGTACATTCATATATATGCAAGGATATGCATGTTTTTTAATTGCTCTCCCCCCAGCGCAGAATTCTTATTTGGCTGCGGGCGTTGTGCATCTGGCAGATTGAGGGGGGATTCAGGTCTAATGCAGTTCCACCAGACACAGCGTTGCGGATTGTTAATCCCTTCTTCAGTCCTCACTGAGGCTTTCGCATTAACATTTGACGCTTTCAGGCTGCTGACACGCTTATCGTGAGAGATGGGAGCCGGGGCCGAGGGTCCGCCGACGCCAGTCACATGTGAACACAATTCCCCATCCAGGGAAATTGGCCTGAACCTTCTTTACATCTATATATGTTTTTCAATTCCAGCCACTGATAAACACTTAGGACGCTTCTTGCATCCAGGTCAAACACCACGGGATCCAGTGATGGAGCCAGTAATGATTCCTTCGGGTGGCCAGGGTGAGATCCTATACTCACACAGGAGTGGCAATAAGTAGAAATCTCTACATGACTGCTTTATTATTCAAATTGTTACTGTAGTTGTTTGTATTTATTAAATGGTTTCATTGTGACCGTAGAACAGTTGGCCTGTCGCCATTCCCATGAGGAGCAGGATATCTTCACCAATGTTTATATTAATAATGTATCCACATCAGCTACTGTCCTGGGGTCATCTTGGGGTTACATTGAATGTCTTCTTTGAGTGTCTTGTTTCCACCAAGAACAAAGTCCAGCCAATCATCAAGTCATAAATACACAAAAACTATGATACTGATACTGATACTGTGCATCAATCAACAAAGATATGACTTGAGGTGCTGTAGTGTGGAAGTGTAAGGGCCATGGCCACCACTGGCTCCGCCCCTGCCGGGAACGCTTCTTTCTCTGAGGCTGTATATGCAAATGGTTCCACACCTCCATCGATTGACCCGCGTAGATTCTCAATTCAGCACCAAGGACAGATCTCATGGTCGCATGATGCTGACAAAGTACGCTGTCAAAAAAATGAACCTCATCTTGATTTTTTTTACACTGTGAACAGGGCCATTTCATGACTGCTAGGGCAACAAACTGAATGCTTCTTACAGGGGAATATGAAAACTGAGGGGAGTTAAAGTCTCATTACTCAGCCGTTTATATTCTGGATTAGTGGAGCAGAGGGACAGGGCTTTGGGACTCGCGTATTATTGCTCGGCGCCCGCTCAGTGAATTTGTCATACAGCCGTTGGTACACACTCCACAAAGAGGCCGAGTACTGTTGGCTGGGGAATCCAATTTAGAGGAAGCGAGATGCAGCCCTAATTCAAAAGCTTGAGAGCACACGTCTTCATGCGGGCGCGCTCGTATATAAGACATACGTGTCGACGTTTATCTTGAAAACGTGGGTTTCGAAAGTGAGCAAAATACAGTCTGACGGACTACATTTATTTTTTTCACACCAGGGAACCAGTTTGATTTTTTTTTTATATGAGGTATAATGTCTCTAATCTCTACCGTCCACCTGACATGAAACCAGCAGCAGCAGCAGCAGCAGCAGCACTGATCCTGGTCCAGACTGTTATGAATCTCCCTTGTTTGCTTTTTAGCTTGTTTGTTGTGTGTCTCTGCGTGCGTGTGTGTGTTTGTGTGTGTGTGTGTGTGCGTGTGTGGCACGTGTTTTTTGAGGACCATCCTGTGATAAATCCAAAGCTTGCATCGCCGCAGCGTCGAGAGAAAGCGTCGATGACAGGAGAGCACCCTTGACTCGTGGTTTTGAGGAGGCAGCGGTCACGCTTTACCCTGTTAATTCAGAGTATATTGTGCTGGAGAGGGGTTGCTAAGCAGCCACAGGGGAATGAGTGGGATTCAAACAGTGGGGGATTTAGAACTACACCGTGAATACCGCCGATGTCTGCCCGCTTACATCATATGTCATTTTTGTCAAGGTTTTGTCAAGGTTTCAGTGCAAATCGTGTGAATTGGCAGACATCTCTATGGACAGGAAGAAGAAAAAAACCAGAAGATGATAATCTAGATTGATCCACAGCGGTGCATTCTGTTTTTCGATGTGTTGGACCTGTATAAGAACTACAAGTTTGTTCTCTGCCTCATAATTGGGAAGGTTTTTTTCTATTTATTTCTTGCTCCCATAAGGGCTAAGCACCCTGTTTCATATTCATCTCACTCATCTTCCCATTAGAGACAATTTGCCTGCCTCCTGCCTTCGCCCTTCTTCCTGTTCGTGTGCAGGGCTACTCCCAGGTTAGATTCTATCTTTTGGAAGGGGTTGAATTTCATGCAACTTCAGCATTAATATTGTAAGACAATGTGAGTCCCGGCAGAGTGTGGAATAGGAAAGTCTGTGATTTAGGGCTCGCAAAGCCTACAATAATTTCAGAACAGGAATTTTCATGATTTTGATAATAATAACTTCAAAATACAGTCATGTGGTATTACAAAGCTTGACACGTTATGTGGCAATTTAATACTAAAATCTCAAAGGTTCACACGATTAAATATATATCATGTAGCAAAGACTGCAGTTTGGTTATGTTTGATAGTTAGCCTTTCTATTACTGTTGTGCTGCTTTTTAAAAGTAAGACAGACATAATACAGGCCCCAACCTCTCAACAAAGTTATTATCCTGCTGCACAAGGTAATTGACTGCCTTACCTCATTTCCCTTCCTCTCGGGCACTTTTAAGCACCTCACATTTCCACATGAAAGACAGAGCCGGCAAGTCCTAAAAAACAAAATGTATTTTTCAGTTTTCTGATTCAACCATAAAATGGAGCAACAGTGCCACAGTGCATTGTGAATCAAAAAGCAAGGTTAATTACACTTTATCAACAAATCGCACTGACAAAACAGGTTTTTTAACAGCTTAAGACCAACACAAAGGTGAAGACCTGCCAATTTCCTGGTTAATAATTCTTCAGTAATGGAACGATGCAGCCATTACAGTGACATTGAGTGTCCTCTTGAGACCAAAGAGGTGGTACAGCAAAGAATAACAAGGAATTGTTTTCTCAGTGTTTTGTATTTAGTATTTATTTCATGCGTTGTTGAATAAACATTCAGTCACACTGACTAAGATTTAACTAAATGCGCTGTCTTGCCTGAGAGCAATAATTTCTTATGTCTTTATTATTTCAATGGTTTACACAAACACTGCGGCTGTTGTTTTGCAACCTGACCAATACAACAACTCCAATTGTAGATAGGGTCAAAGATTCTTCCATTTATGGCAATGCAAAACGATAAACATTTAATCTTACAAAGGCGTAAACCTAAGCACCCAGTCACTTGCTTCAGATTTACAAAAATATGTCAATAAAAAATCTATCATTGATATGTTTATGGTCAATTGCATCTCTAGGATAACTGAATCGGACCATACTATTTTATGTCAATGGCGGCACTACTTATTAGTTGATAATGCCGGCAAACACTGACCATAAAAGCTTTAATGGCAAATCTATGGCTACCGGCTACCTCCTAAGTGTTTTTCCACCCGTATAAATTAAAGCCTCCCTCAGCAAAGCACCCCTACTCAGATGATCGTTACCGCATCCTCATCCATTCACTATTTCTTCTACTGACCTCAGACGTGCCTCTTTGAATGGAGAGAGGTCCATTATAAACAGCTGCAAGACAGTGGCACCCCATGGGGCTGCTGCATGGACGTCCTGATTTATTATTTATTTATCTGCACGCAGTCCCCTAGAGCTGTCGCTAATTGACTTAGTTCTCGTGCTTTTGTGCACTTATAGTGACTTTTCAAACTGCGTGGCAAATTATCACCACAGCATACGCGAGTGCGTATCGTGTATAACGTTCGCCCGACAGTATAAAATGCTTTATAGCTTATAAAAGCTTATTACAGCATTACAAAGGTTGAATTAGCCGAACATAACAAGCTGCAGTTACCTAACACGGCCAGCAGGCAGAGCTGTAAGTTGTACACAGATGGTCCATGAGGGGCTGGCTAGCTGTGGTTCTCCATTTTGTATGTTTTTTTCCCTTTAGGTTAGCACCTCCTTTCCAAACGGCTAGCTGCGAATCACCACAGACCAGCCAACGCAACGCAACCGACCTGGCGATTCACAGCTGGGTCGAGCTGGAAGACTTTCAAAAAGAAGGGGAAAAAATGCGTGAAACACACGCAGCCGAGCACTTTTCTTTTCTTTTTTGCGAAGCCACTTTGAATTGATTTGTCGCGTAAAAGGGGAAGCGTTTATAAACAGCGAGACGGTTTCAACGCAACGTGCCGTGGACTGCCACTTTCAACCAAAACAATGTTGACAGGAGACCTGTGGAGAGCTACCGAGGGCCACTCTTCTCGAGGGTGAATATGAGTTTCCTTTTTCAAAAGATTACGCTTCGCTAGCTCACAACCGCGCATTATGTCGGGTCGCCGTCTCAACTTGACAGATTTTGACGCTGAATAGGCGGATAGGCGAATAGGCTGCAGGAGCCCCGTGTTGCTAGCAGGCTAACGTCACTGTCAGCCGCCCTAATGAGTCACTTTAAGTTAGCCAAGTGGCTAACTAGCCGTCCGTGCCCCCACCTTGTGACATGTTGTGACATGTTCAAATTCAAATGGGCTTAATTTCGGGGTGTTTGCGATACTTAGTCGGTCGAACTGTTGCTCTGCGCGTTTGTTTTTGAACAATTAGCATCCCGTCTGCGGGAATAAACAGCTTATGCTAAGCTTCGTTTGCGATCAAGGGCGCGCGGGGGTGGAGTGTGCATTGACAACTTTGCCTGGTCTTCTTTTGGCTTCACGATTGTTTACTTGTTTTTCTTTCGCTGAGCGTTCAAGATGAGTGACGTGGCGGCGGTAGCTTTTCCTCACGCGTTACAACCCAAAGTCGTGTTTTGTTTTGTTTTTTTGTAAAAATAAATAAATATATATATATATGTATATGGGTTCCGTGAAGCTAACACCCCGCTCTGTTTACGCTGCGTCTGTTTCCCCTCCAGATGGATGAAGGTGGACTGAAGAAAATTGTTTTTCGGAGAGATGATCATCTCAGCAAGTTGGTTTACACCGAGAGCCCCGAGGAGGGAGGTCTTTTAAAAGTAGCCCCTCACAGTGCCATGTCCATCGCCTCCGCCACGTCAGTTCTTCCATCCAGCACGTTTATGCAGCCAGGACAGGTGCCCAGAGGCCTCAGCAGCAGCCCCCTTCTTGAAGAGCACACCTCTGTTTCTGCCTCTCTCGGTCTCTTGCCGGAAAACCCTGCGTCGAGGAGCCTGACCAAAGATCAGAGGTTCCAGCCACAGCAGCAGTCGATCCAGAAACACAGCGCCGCCATAGCGGGGCATCAGTCTCTGAGGGAGAACTTGCCCCAGTTGGAGGCCTCCACTGTGGACATCAGGCAGTCCTCCATGGATTCACTCATCGGTGGGTCCGATCCTAACTTCTTTTCGTTGAAGACAGACTTCCCCATGGATAAAGGAGACCAGGAACCGCTCGACCTTGATAATGCATTTGGTCACATCGCAAAAGAGATGGATGTGCATCAGAAACTGTTCAGCGACAACGCTCTGGATCTACTCCAAGACTTTGAGCTCATTGGGTCCCCTTCCGATTTCTATGTCGGGGACGAAGCCTTCCTTTCTTCACTTACAGATGATTCCCTGCTCGGGGATGGAAGCTCAGGGAGGGACATCAAGCAGTCGGTGTTGGAGAGCATGAACGGCAGCGGTGCAGACTCCGTTCTGAACGGCGGCAGCGTCACAAGTCCAGATCAGTCGTGCTCGAGTTTGTCCACGACCTCCTTAACCCCGTCGCCCACTCTGTCTGTGCTGGTGAAGAAAGAGAAGGACGCTGACTTTCTCCAGCTCTGCACCCCGGGTGCCATCAAGCAGGAGAAGTCGGCGGCGGGCCAGAGTTTCTGCCAGATGAGCGGCGCATCCTTCAAAGACATGCCCAATTCTAACACTATCTCCATCTGTGGGGTCAGCACCTCCGGAGGCCAGAGTTTCCACTTTGGACTCGGTGCCAGCAGCAATAAGGCGCCGCTGCAAAAAGAGCAGAAGCTCCTGCCCGCCACGTTCCTCCCTGTGACGACCGTCAGCAGCCCCTGGAACAGGGGGCAGGGGGCAGTGAGCAACAACACTCCGTCTTTTGTCGCCAGCTTTTCCAGGTAGGAAATCTATTCTGCACCCCACTGTCAACATGATACACCCTCTAATTGTGTTTAATTTCACAGGCAAAGGAAATCAGGTGTGCATATATTTTCAGTTGCCATAGCTGCGGCCCAGTGACAGTCGTCACAGACCTCTCCGGCGACTGAGGTTGAGCCCAGCTCAGCTCATAGGCTGCTGCAGTCTGCGTCACGCTAAGGCCGTCAACGTTGTTTCGTGATCTGACGGCAACACAACACGGCAAACTACACAAACCGCACACTTGCGCACATCACCGCTGCCGCAAAATCAGTGCCTCAACTGTCACGGTGCCTATTTTTGTGCCTCCAAATTTATTCCTGCTACCTGTGCAGTGCAGAGTTGTCACTTGCAAACACAAAAGTCCTCCCCTGTGGGTTTGATGAAAAAGTATCCAATGATGCATCACCATTCCCTTAGCTGCAACGCATTGCCATGTTTACAGTGATGTACTGTATGTGATTTAATAGAGAGAAATCACTGTTTGTTTTTGAAACAAGCTACTTGATGTGCCATGTCATCATCCTAATGAGTGAGAAACTATTGCAGTGAAAGTGTTTCTTCTCCCACACCAGATGTATTTGTACACATGGGTTGCTTTATGTTTTTTAATTTGCTTTTGTACCTCGGTGACTCTCCTCTGATTTACATTCGGTAGCATGTCGGCTCCACTCTGCCTGTCAGGAATCCACAGCTTGTGTGATTCTTGTCGTGCATATTGTTTTCCTTCCTCTTATAGATGCTCCAGATGAATTGTACCGCAAAGTAATTCAGGTTGTAAACAGTCCTCCACTAAGCACGGTGACAGGAGGCCCGCATTGAAAGAAACAAATTCTCCTCCTGAGGAAACGCACGAATGTTTGCTTGGCAGATTTATGCGTTTTCAGAGATTCTTTGTTTCTTGTGTCTCGCGTCTCTTTCTCCGCTCAACACACCGACTCCGCAAAGCCCCGCAAAAGAGTGCGCTCTGCAACTAGCTGTTTGCCGCTCTCTCTTTTTTTTTTTTATGGGTTCAGCTGTGGAGATGACTTGAGATCGTCTCATGTAACATTTCCGTAGCAGCAGTTCTCCAGAAGATTTCAAGAGACGGCGGCATTTCTCTGGCTTTTTCAGAGCGCCTAGCAGGGAGCTGAAAGCTTGTCCAGCGTGATCCGACCGTCGCTACCAAAGCATTCGATCCACGTGTTTGTGTTTGTTTAGCCTTCGCCGCTGTTTGCATTTCAGCTATTTCTGCCAGCCAGCAACATACAAGATTATATATTACAACATTTATTGTCACGTCGGTGTCTCCTTTGGGGTTGTGCGCGTCAGAGTCTCTGTGTTCCAGCTCCGCCTGAGCGATGCTCAGCCCCCACACGGGCGACACTCCTTCCCTGCGTCTCCCTGGTCGGCGGCGGACGTTTCAGGCCGCGGCTGCCTGTTTGCCTCGGCCCGTGTGACTTTCAGGTGGCTCCAAAATCAGCTCGAAAGCTGGGCGGCTGCAAGCGTATCCTGCAGCTGCAAGAGGGGGTTTGCACGAGGTCAACGTCGCCCTCGGCTTCTCACGCAACGGTGCCACTTCCTGTTGTAGCTGCGACACGGGAGTTTCTTTGCACGCCAAAGACGAATCGACCCGCAGCTTGCGGCTTTCTCAGCGTGCGGCTTGCGTGATTTTTTTTTTTCTAGTGGGGAATCCTGACATACCCACTCATCTCCTGCTTCTGCCCGGGCTTCGCTTTCCACTCGCGCCTTGTGTACCTTCTGACTCAGTTTTCTTTTGTGACTCACGAACCGAACAAACGGGAGAATGCCGTACTCCTATTTCTAAATACTGATGAATAACACTTGACTCCACCCTTTGAGGTCAAGGTTGTCGATTTTTTTGGCAAAGATCTAAGGACTCACTAGCTGCCTTTTCATTACCCCTAGAATTGCGCAAAACCTAAACATTGGCAATGGAAACACCTGCATTTTGAAAAACCTCTCAAATATTGCTAAAAGGTTTTTACGCTCTCATGACATATCGACACAGAGGTAGATCGCAAAAGTGTCACGGAAGCACTTTTTCGCATTTACGTGATGCACGTGTGGTCACCTGACCAGATCACTTCAAGTGAAAATGGCGCCTTGTGTTTGTATGGAGGAGGAAACAGAATATTTTTTGCAAGTAATCAAAGAAAAAAATATAACAACCATTCTTGACAGCAGACAAACGTAACAAACAAAAGCAAACGTAATTCTCGTAAATCTCAAGTGACGAGATTTTACGAAAAATTACGGCTTATGCGCTTCACAACATTCAATGGAAACACCTGCAAATCGCAATTGTGCTTTGTCGAAATTTGAGAAACATCACTTTTATTTTGCGAAAAACCGTCATGGAAACGCAGCTACTGTCACCGTTCGGCACGTCTTGCATCACATGACCTATAAAGTACCCACACATTTCATGAGGCTCACCGTAGCTCGGTGGAATGTCCGCGGGGTTGTTCGCCTCGGCTGTGTGTAACGGTGGAAGGCAGTTTGCAGGGGTAATAAAAGTGGCCGCCTGAACAGAGCTCCTCTTACTTTCACACAAAGCAGTGTTGTTTGACCAGCGTTGTCTTTATGTTTGTCCGTGGCGAGTCAGCCCACTTTGGAGGACAGTCACTCTGCTTCTTTTTTTTTTTCTCTCTCTCTCGCTGCAGACGTTTTCACTGAAGATGCATTCATGACCACTGTCTATAATTACCATCTGTCGAGGACCAAAGGCGGGATTTTCCGTGTGGCTAGGCAATCTCTCAGGGCTATCTACCACACTGCCGGATAAATATCGCACCAAAATAGTCATGCAAAAGAGCAAAAAAGTTTGCAGCGCTCTTTTGTGTTTGTAGGAGACGTGCTTTCTGTCTCACGCACGCAGACCCCGGCTTGTTGTTGAATTCAGCTGCAGCTCGTAAACTCCCGATATCTACGTTGCCTGCTATGACAAGTGCACTGCCAGACACGACACGTCATAATGCAAAAATTCAAACCTCATAAACCTAGAAATCAATTCCCCGGTCACGACAAGACGTGATTTTAAGACCGTTTTGTCTATTCCCTCTTTTTGAATCCTTTGCGAGATCCACATTTATGATTTAATGATTCTTACAACACCTCATTTTAAATCAACAGGCCCAGAATTTACAACTTTGTTACTTACAACCTTGCGAAGGAAACGTTGTCTCACTGTTTGATGTGATATATTATATCCCCGCCGGGATATTAATATATTTTAAGTAGTCATTTGTGGTGATCAAACATACGAAGTGGCTCTCGGGTCTAACGACGGATTGTAAATATGAACCCAGTGACTTGGTGTTTGTCGGCACTCTGACCTGATCGGGCACTGCCTCGACAAGTTGGAGCAGAAATCTAACCAAGTTTTGACTCCCATGGTTAGAACGCAGTCGAGTCGCACATGTGGGAATATTGAGTCAACTTTGGAAAATGGCCATGGCTCAGGGCTGACTGAACCTTCGGAGGAAAAGGCGCAGCCAGCGATTGCTTTTCCTCTCTTAAAATGTTTTTCCCTGAACTCCTCCACGACGTCGACAACAAGCACGTTTCCCACTCCGCGCCTCAGTTTCTCTCGTGCCTGAATCAGAATCGGACAACCTGGATTGTCAAGTTTAGCCTTTGTGCTGCTGGACGGCAGCCAAAGCAGATAAACTTTCTTCTTTGTTGACATGGTTAACAACAATCCACACCTGAAAGTAGGACGAAGAGAAGGCGGCAAACATTTCCTCTTCTTTGTTTTCTTTCTTTTGCATTGTTCTATATTCAGTACTAATAACCCTTTTTCAGTTTGATCGTTAAAGAGGAAAAAAAAAAATCCTCATTTTCGTTTTCCTTTTTTAGGCTTTACAAACCATGGCACGGTAACTGATTTACATGCTGCCTTCAATTTTATTGCAAACGTTATCCAGGAGTCTGTAGTCCAGAAAGTGATCATTGCAGGAAGAGAGAAAACAGGAAATGTAGACATAAATGGCTTTCTGTCTCGAAAGCATCAACTCAGAATGTATTTCAAAGTCAAATATGGAGACCAAAAAACCCCCCTCCCAGTCCACCGGCGCTGCCTGACTATGTTTAGTATGTTCTCAGGCCTCAAAAAGTTCACACAAACCAAAATAATTTGGCCGACGCTGAATTAAACACATGCTGGAATACTTTTCTATGGTTTACAGTGAACCCATCGACCCGCCTGCACTGCGCGTGCGCTTGCGTGCAATGCATGCTGGGTATACATCGTAACCCCCACGGGCTTTGTTTGACAGTTGCGGTGTCTGCGGGCCTTCGCAGCGACTTGTTGGATGCGTTTGGCGGAGAACCTGACGAGAGCCCGGAAACCCGGCCAGCGGTTCCGAGCCAGGGCAGCGTTTGTCGCGCCTGCCGTCCGGAGGGTGCCGCTTCGACACTTGAGCCACTTATATAACGTTGGATGTATTTACGGCGCGTCCACGGTGTAATAATAATCCTGGCACCGAGGGCCTTGTTTTGTGGCCGTAATAGAAGTTGGTTTGGGGAGGCGCGACTCCAGTTGCACCCGTCTCACCTACTCGTCTTCTCCCCTTCCAACCATCCATCTGTCTCCTGTTTTAGCTTCCTGCTCCGCCAAGGTCGGAGGCCCTGGGTGTCAACAAAGGCCCCAGCTGCCGTAAATCACCTTTTATGATCTCGCCGTCCAACGTGACTTGTGTGTCTGTTCTCGCCGTCCAACGTGTGTGTGTGTGTGTGTGTGTGTGTGTGTGTGTGTGTGTGTGTGTGTGTGTGTGTGTGTGTGTGTGTGTGTGTGTGTGTGTGTGTGTGTGTGTGTGTGTGTTTTCGTGTGGGTGTGTCGCAGCCCGGCGCTGCTCTGCTCTGCGCTGCGGCAGTCAGGCAGGCTGCCATGAATTTCTCACTCCTCTGACCTACTTTTGCGCCTTCCCACAGCTGGCGCCGCGTGAACGCAGCGGATCAAAATGCCAGCCGTTTCAATCACCGTCACCGCACATTCTTCCTCCACTTCCTCCCTCCAGCCGCTATCGATTAGCGCAGTTCCGCCGCCGCGGCAGCGGCATCGGTACGGCCTGACGGGTTCTCGTAGGTTAAGAACGTACAGCCTCCGAGTCTGTGCGTTGTGTTTGCTTCCCCCTTCCCCTCCCCCTCGCTTCCTCGCGCATACTTGCTTAGTCAGCGACGTTTAACTTTGCGAGCGTGCGGCCGGTTCCTCCCACATTCGCAAGAGTATGCGGCCAAAAGTATTAAAAGTCATGCGCACAGTAGCAGGCCAGTCTCCCGGTTGATTTTCCAGGGCCCAGCCTCCCGCTGCCTACACACAGGTCACTTATCTCCCGTTATGGAAAATAATATAGAGCCCCATATCCTGCGGGCAGGCTTTTCTTGTGCCCTGCTTACGGGCTCGGTTCGACTATTTATTGTTTAAACTGTAGTGTAGTTACTGTATAATGTATCTGTATCTATAATCTATGGCACTGAGCGTGTGCAACATGAGCCAGAAACACCCTCAGTCAAGCCAACACGTTGAAAAGAAAGATTTCAGTTGCATTGGTGGTGGGTTGGTAGCGTCGCACGACGTCGGGGGTCTCTAAAGACACCGGTTTGCGTCCGAGCGCACCGGATGCAGGTATTTTTTTGGGAGGGGAGAAGTGAGAACCGCCGTGTTATTGTTCTCATGCAAGGCTGATTCGGAGCGTGCGGAGCAGTTCCCCTTTTTTTATTTTAGTGGTTCTCACCCCTGGGAAGGAGCACTTCCTTCCACTCCTCCTCCTCAGCTCTCTTCTTCTTTATGGTTCAGACTCACAAATGAGCGACTGATTTAAATCTGGCCAAAACCAGCAGTAAGTGATGAGGGCTGCGCCGAGAGGCGGATTCATCGTGCGAAGAACCGGCCGTAGATTTTTATCGCAATTCTCTCTGGCTGCTAGTCGCATGCACGCAGGGCCAGACAACGACAGGAAGTGAATAATTGTGATTTCTAAAACAGTGAATTTTCGCCGCCGCCGTCCCGAATCGATGACACTCCTCAGATCGAGTCGGGAAGAACAAAACGATCTGAAATGAGACGACTTTGAGCAGCTGCTCGTCTGAAGTGACAAAGGAGGCCAGGGCCGGCAAGCCACTTGTGACACTCATGACTAAAAGGGGATTATGAATTGTTAAGCAGGGCACTGGGCCACCAGCATTATCGTAAGTGCATGAAGTGGCTGGCCTTAGTTTTTAAAGCCTGGGCTGTTTGATCGCGCTCCTTCAGACTCTAAGCTCCCAGTTTTTCTGGGGCTCCGACTTCTGGTGGGAGCCGAGGCCCAACCCATCCCATCCCAGGGCGTCGCTGCCTCTGCCTCTGCCTCTGCCTCTGCCTCTGCCTCTGCCTCTGCCTCTGCCTCTCTGCTCTCTGCTCTCTGCTCTCGGCGCCGCGGCTTCGCTCTGACCGACAGTAAACCCAGACGGAATGCGAGAACTTCCTGTCAATGGCGAGCTCTCACTTCAGCAGATGGTTTCTGATAGGAGGAAGCCCGGCCTCGGCGGATTGTCGCGCGCTCTCCTGCGGCTTCGGGGTCGTCTGACAACCCGCGAGGGCTTAAGATTTGCGTTGCCGCCGCCGCGCCGAACGTTGCCGCCTCGCCTGACGCACGCTCGAGATTTTCAGAGGGAAAAAAAACAAAAAAAAAACAGGAGAAGCGACGACTTGACTCGCGTTGGCAGGCGAGCGGCTGCGGCGGCGGTAATTGGATTTAACCCAGTAGCCTAAAGCCTTGAAGTTAAGCCGTCCTACTGACACCCTCCCAGTGGACAGGTGAAGGACGCGCTGCTCACCACAGTGACTCCATCATCACCTTTTTATTAGCCCCTTCCACCCACCTGGGTACCACCATGGCACCGGTTTTAATGTCAGTCACTCGGGGATGCTTGAGTGGCTCGCGCCGTCCACAGTGCCAGTCCTTGTATAGCTCCGGAAGAACATCTCACTGTCACGTCAAAATCCACAGCACCTTAATTACAATCACAAGAAGAACCGCTGGAATGCTGTTATTTTTTTTATTTATTTTTTTTTTTTTACACAGTAGAGTGATGAAGTTATAAAAGCACGACGGCGCCCAGGTCGGAGGGAACGTCTTCATTTGGCAAATACGTCGATTGAAACAAGGCCGTGTGGAGACACGTTGCTGTTGTTGTGTGTGCGTTCCGAAGGAAGTCCTGCAAATCGCTGTGTGTTAGACAGATGGTATTTTGATTGCAGCCTTGCAGAGGCGCAGCGTTTGCAGTTGTATTTACCATATGGCCCCAGAGACGGCGATCCAGTCCGCACGTTAGAAGTATTGAATCTAAGATCTGAAAATTGTATTTTTGATAGTGCAATTTTTTTTTAATCTATTTAAAACTTGACAGAATCAAAGATATGATTCAAGAGTTTCCTAGCCGCCGTACATAGATTAAATATTAACTTGAGCTGTGTGCTCAGAACCTAGATTTTTTTTTTTTTTTTTTTGTCTGTGCCGTCGCCTGCTTGCACATTACTAAAACTAAGTAAGTTTACTAAACTAAAATAAGTTACCAATCTTTCATCCATGCAATCATTCTCCCAGCTCTGAGCGATCCGACCAATATTTTGTCAGAGAAAGTTGGAGCAGATGGTTCACTGAATATAATGTAATGCAGTTTTAGCCATCCTCCGCCGTATGTCGCGCGGATGTTATGATGACGATACATCTCCGGTGCATCATGCAGCCCTACAGGCCGTCCGAATCGGGTCCGCCCAGGTCAATCCCGACATCACTCATCCGTAGGCTGAAAAATATTGGCCGTCCCGTCCGTCACTGCCTCCTTCAATATTTTCAGTGACTTATGTACGTAATAAACCCCGCAACGCGTGTCTCGGGAGGCTGCTGCCGGCTTTTGGTCGGAGCACAAAGTATTGAACCTGGAGGGACTTCAAACGGCGGCCGCAGCTCAAACGCCGCTTCCTGGTGGCGGGGAAATATTAATGCAAGCGATTACTACAAAGCTCGGGCGGGGTTTCATCTCAAACTGCTTTACAACAGTAGCGGCTTTCATGCATCCGTGCACGACCCAGTGCACCGGCTTTGGCCAACTCTAATGCCGCATAGTTGACTCTAATTTGGAAAATGGTGAAGCAGCCTCCTCATTAGCCTGCTGGAAAAACACCCATTTAACCAGCAGCGGTCCGTCCGCACACCTCCTGTCGTCCGGATTTCGAACTCAATGTTCCTTGTCAATGCAAGTTAGTTAAGCGCAGGCAGCGTATTGCGCCGTCCATTTAAACAGCCTGATCTCCTTAAGGCAATTTGCAGTGCAGACGTGCCGCGGCCGTGAAATCAGGCGCTCGGACGTGTCTGAAGATTCAACGGCGTCCAGTCGGCTGCGTGTTCCCAATTACTCCTGACCGGGGCTTCACCTCTTTACTTTCGGATCGAAGGGCCGCGGCCCTTTGAACAATGCCGCACTGTGGCGCTGGCCGCCGCCCTCGGCCTGAGCCGAGGCTTCGGGGGTAATAACTACAGGCTTTACAGCTGGATGAGACAAAATAGAGGCTTACACGCTGGAGCTAAAATAGGTAAACAAAGAGTTATTGTCTCCAGCTGCATATTTCTCCCCCCCCCCCTCTTCTCCGAGGACTTTTCCCGGCCGACTTATTTTTATTTTATCTTACTTTATTTTTTTCTAAATCAAACTGCTAAACGCTCTTGGACTTTCCTCTTTGATGCTCCGCTCTACACCCCCACCCCACTCCCCCCCACCTCCGCTCCCAACCACCCCCTCATCCCGCTCCGCTGCCTGACAGCTTGGGGCTTGACCTGCTTTCATATTAATACCCTGGTGTTGTATAACTAAGAATAAACTTGACTCCCCCGCCCCGACTCTTTGTAAAGCGCGTTAGCGTGCGGTGCTCCAGCCGCTGTTGGTTGTTTGTTTTCATTGCGGCGCTGATCTTGCAGACGCGCGTGCGATCCAGATCGAGCCGCTCGCGCGTCTCTCCCGCGGTGTCCTCTCGCCGCGGTGTCCTCTCGCCATGGGTGCGGCTGTTGCTGTTGCTGTGACTACAGGGCGAGAGGGGAAAAAAAAGGGGTGGTGGTGGGGGGCGTGTGGACTTCTGGCTGGCAGACAATAGTGATGGCGCAAAGCCTGAGGTCCTCTAGTGGCGGTTGTGAAAACATGCATTCGTTAACCACCATCGACTGGGTTTTAAAGGGCCCTGTGGTTGAGTCGGAGGAAGACGGACTGTTTCATGACAGACGCAGATTTCGGGGTCGCGACCACAAATTTGCAGCTGGTTTTAAGATTTGAGAGGTCCAATTGGGTTCCGTTGACTTTCTAGTCTTTGTTCAAAAGCGTTTGAACGAATGCTAAGTCCCAGAAAAAGGGGAAAAACGCAAATTTATTTTATGTAATAATGTAAAATGGCTGTAAATGTGACCTGTCATCACAGGAAAAGACTGTTTATTTCAGTTCAAATGAAGATAAGCAGAATCTTCTGTGTTTTGATTCGCTGAAAATCTCTATTTGTTGCGTTTCTATGATACTGAGACTCCTGTTTGTTCCACTATTTCACCAGTTGTTTTAAGAAAGACCGTTTGTTGTGAATATAAATGAGCTATTTTTACACTAACGTGTGTTGAGTGCAATCACGTGTGCACTCTAATGAAAATGAAAAATTCATGCTTTTTCTTCACATATTCTTCCCTCCCTAAGCTCTCCTGTATGGATGCTTACTCTCACCTTGACCATTGGGTTTTTTTTTCCTCTTATTCCTGCACTTCCCAGCGCACTGCACTAGTTACCCATATTGATTGGAATCCGCGCGTCGTCCGCATCTGGCCGTCGTTGCGTGCAAGAGACTGCCAAAGGGAAAAACAAAACAAAAGAAAACTAGGCTCACTGCTAGAAAAACAGCTCAGGGTGCGAGATTCCACAGGGAAGCTTTCTGGCGAAGCTAAATAACCGTGACACTTCTCGCTCCTGTCTCCTCCTCTCTGTGCCTGCAGCGCTCCCCCCAGACAGGAAGCGGTCAAAGCTGCGTCCTCGGCTCAGGGAAAGAGCGGGACGAAGATCTGTCTGGTGTGCTCCGACGAGGCTTCGGGCTGCCACTACGGCGTCCTCACCTGTGGCAGCTGCAAGGTCTTCTTCAAGAGAGCAGTCGAAGGTAAAAAAAGAAAGAAAAAAAAAGAAAGTGAGATGTGTTTTTTTTGGTGTTTTTTTTCCTGGAGTTAATTCACTGCCTGCGATAAGCTCATTCATCATCAGTCTGCCACAAAAGTTTCCCTTAATCGCAGACGGACAACGCGATTTCCACTGTTTTGTGGCTTAATCATTACAAATGAAGGGACCGGCGTCACAGCTAATTAGCTTTTTTTTCCCCCTCTCCCTCCCTGACGTGTTTATGGCAGCGCTAAAGGTAAACATATTAATCTCTCTCCCTCCCTCCTCCCTCCTTCTGCGTCCCTCAGGGCAGCATAATTACCTGTGCGCCGGGAGAAACGACTGTATTATAGACAAGATAAGGAGGAAGAACTGCCCGGCCTGCCGCTTCCGCAAGTGTCTGATGGCGGGCATGAACCTGGAAGGTGAGCGTGGCGTGGGAACTTTCTCCAGTCATCAACTTAGAATTACAATTAGAGTTAGAGGTAGAATTAGAATTCCATCCATCCATCTATTTTGAATTCCCGCTTATTCCTGAGCTGAGGGTCACGGGGGTCTGCTGGAGCCTCTCCCAGCGGTCATAGGGTGAAGGCAGGGTGGCACCCAGTTCATCGCAGGGCCACATGGAGACAAACAACCATTCGCACTCACATACACACCTATGGACAATATATAATATAACGTTTGCAATTCACCTCACATGCATGTTTTTGGACTGTGGGAGGAAGCCGGAGAATTACCCTGGCGTTACTACAGCAACATGTAGTGCAATGGAAAAGAAAAAATATATATTCTGGTGCAGTTTGCATGTTCTCCCTGTGTCTGCGTGGGTTCTCTCCAGGTTCTCTGGCTTCCTCCCACAGTCCAAAATCACGCATGTGAGCTGAATTGGGAACTCTAAATTGACTGTAGGTGTGTGTGTGAATGGTTATTAAATAAAGAATAAAGTTGTTTTTGTTTTGTTTTTTAAAAAGTGTGCAGAAACGGATTCTTAATTAGTTAAAACCCGGAACAAATTCTGGCATTTTAGGACAATTTAAAAAGGATCCAATGGAAGTGGATATTGAAAATAGATGGATGGATGGAATTAATAAGACATTTAATAAACTATATATAGACTAAGAAAGGAAGGAATAATAAAACGTTGGTACTTCTGCTCTCTTCCGCACACCAAACTCCCCCTTAACTCCCCTCTTTGATCCCGCGCAGCCCGCAAATCCAAGAAGTACAACCGGATGAAGGGCGCCCAGCCCAGCAATCTGCCAGAGCAGGCCGCCTGCCCGCCGGTGGAGGGCCGCTCGCTGGTGCCCAAGTGCATGCCGCAGCTGGTGCCCACCATGCTGTCGCTGCTCAAGGCCATCGAGCCGGACACCATCTACTCTGGCTACGACAGCAGCCTGCCCGACACCTCCACCCGCCTCATGACCACCCTCAACAGGCTGGGCGGCCGCCAGGTCGTCTCCGCTGTCAAGTGGGCCAAGGCTCTGCCAGGTGAGATTAAGTTGGTGGAACTGCACTGTTTTTTATTTGCTATCTCAGGGCCCCAGACTAACTTTTTTTTTTTTGCGAGGACCACAGTGGCTCCTAACTTACAATTGTAGGGGAGCAAGCCGAAGATCTTGGGGCTAAAGGAAATATTCACATTTCCTCTCATTTTCACCATCATACTGATCAATGCTTTGACAATAAATGCAGAAACTATTTTTAGATTCACAAATTAATAACATTCGCACACGAGTGAGTGGAAAATTCACTCAAACTGTCTCAAATTTTGAGACCAACCGAAAAAAAAATTGTTTTCAGAGTCCCATGTATTTAACAAGCGAGCTCATTCTGCCGACTCAACATCCTTAAGAACCAGCAGGCCCAACCATCCGGCGCCGATCACGCATTAACTGACGACAGGACCGGTTTGTTCAGTCACAGAGGTTCAAACTCTGGCTCTCCAAAGAGACGAACCAACTGGTGGAGTAACTCTGGTGTTGCAGAGTCACAGGGCAGCTAACTATTAGCAAGTGTTACATAAACAAAGCCACATGTGGCCAATGAGCCCAACCGGACACTGCTAGACGCTGTTCTTCACTCAGCTCCTCCCGACTGCAAATCAAACTCAGAAAGCCAGATTTTTCTCCTGTCTCCCGGTCAGCCAGGATTTTTCACGCAGCGCTGCCGCGCAGCCACGTCGCCGGGAAAGTGACGCGTGGTGCACACAAGCTATTGACACCACTTGAAGGCGGCGGCGCCCCTGCTCGAACCTGCAAGTGTTTTCCACCCCGGAACGGAGCGTTTTGGGAGGCGGCGAGCAGATACATTCCACCGGATTAATGAAACACAGAGATGTTTGCCGTCAGACAGCTCGACAGTAGACGCACTGGTACACTTAACCAAGTATGACATTCATATTGAAGCTGTCTGACGGCATTAACCGTGAAAGCAAAAGGCATTTTCTAACTAGCGCACTGCCAAGAATTGTGGCGCCGTAATGTAAAACGGCAGTTAGTCGGCGTTTGGAGCCTGAAGCTGAAGCTGACAGTTTGGCAAATTTTTAAATATATACAGTATAAATATGTTTATAGTAGTGCATATCTAACAAGACTTTTAGCTCTGCACAGCCCCATATATGGAAAACTGTGGCGGGAGCACTCCTCGCCAAACACAATACAATAGAAACATTGACAACCTGACAACATTCACACTGTCAGAAAAATCATTTAGAGTTGTTGTTTTTTTTGTTTTTTTTTAACATTTCTATTGATAATAGGAGAGAAAAGAAAGACAGCCACTATTGTCTCTTTACAAAATGAACAGCACAAAAAACCTGTTTGCATATTGACAACAATTTCTCATACGGCCTGCTGCTATTCCTCTGAGCTGGGCCGCCGGGCACCACAGCGTCAGCGTCTCCCAGGGAGCAGTGGCTGGGCTTGGTGTCGGCTCATCAAACTCATTATATTTTTCAATGCAATTATTCCTAATTGTGATTTATATTAGCCCTGAATCATCAACTCCTTATTGGCTTCAGCCTTGTTTGCCGTTCCACATCCTCTTCGCCAGCACAGCACAGCCATCCTTAAGGTGCCTCCTCTTCCTCCCTCTGACTCACCGCATGACCCCTCGACCTGGGCTAAACCCGTTTCCTCGTCCCGCCCCTCAGGTTTCAGGAACCTGCACCTGGACGACCAGATGACCCTGCTGCAGTGCTCCTGGCTCTTCCTCATGTGCTTCGGCCTGGGCTGGAGGTCCTACCAGCAGTGCAACGGCAACATGCTCTGCTTCGCGCCGGACATGGTCATCAACGAGTACGTAGCCATTCGCCGCCGCCGCCGCTCTAGGAGTGCTTCAGAGTTCTTTGCACTCCCGTCCGATGAGATGAGCCTTTTTTTGATTTCATCAGTGTGCAGACGCGCCGGTCTGTTTGTTTGCTCGAGGCCACTGCGTTGTCTGCTCATCGTCTCCGCAGAGTCAAACAGCGGCTGTCAGCTGTCGTCGATAGTCAAGTGTTTTATCGCTCTTATTGACTCTGTGATTGCATTTCTAAACAGACCTCCAGGAGCTGGTGGACGGCCGCCAGGCCTGAGATCAGAACAGGCCTTTTTTTTTTTTTTTTTTTTTTGTTTGTTTTCTTAATTCATAAGTTGAGATTTGATCAGATGGTAATTAACATGCAGCGAGCGGTGCTCTCGCTCTGTGTTTCACTGTTCTGACAAATCCCAGCTGAAAGGTTTTCCTGCCAGACTTTTACATCCAGGGATTTGAATCTTCGGGTGTCTCACGATTCCATTCAAAATCAATTCTTCAATCAAACGACTCTCAATTCAAATGATTCAAAAACGGATAAAGTGAATAGCATGTTATTCATTTGGCAAATTATGGCATCAAAAGAAAATAGTTTCTATGACGTGATTTTTAAATTTAAAAGCTATATTAACTGAATCCAGTGTTGTAAACACAAACTACTGCTGCTAAACTTAAGACAAAGGGTAACTTTATTCGCACTCTCGCTGTTCAAGAAATAATGTTGTTACGTAAATGAAATTGCACAAAATGAAACCTCAGGCTCGCTGCCCTTTTCTCCCAGAAGGTTACAACAACTAATTTGTATGCGAGTCACACAAATCACTGTTTTGTGTGACTTTTCAAGATTGTAACTTTTTGACCAAGTGGCCGCGAGAAGAAACAATCTTAAAACGTCAATAAAAATCCAGTTTGGAGTTGATTCAGAATGGTAGAGGATGCGAATCGCGATTCTTTTCCTCCGGAAGTGGTCGTCGATGGTAATAACCGGGTTCGTTGTGGTCCCCGCCAGGGAGCGGATGAAGCTGCCCTACATGACGGACCAGTGCGAGCTGATGCTGAAGATCTCCAGCGAGTTCGTCCGCCTGCAGGTCTCCCACGACGAGTACCTGTGCATGAAGGTCCTCCTGCTGCTCAGCACAGGTCAGCCTGCTCACCGCCAACAATAACGCTGATTGATGCACAGCAGCCGACGCTCACATTACACTGATTTCCCCTCATTATCCCAGGAGCCGTTTGCGTCACTGGGAATCCAATGTTCCGATGTTTCGCCCGCTCACTTCCTGATTGGATGGATTTTTTTCGTTCCTTCCCGCGTTGACGTCGGTGTTTCTCCTCTCCGCAGTGCCAAAGGACGGCCTGAAGAGCCAGGCGGTGTTCGACGACATCCGCATGTCGT